>JZKD02S2098526.1:163351-180756 GCA_000966675.3 Picea glauca
AAAAAAAAAAAAGATATTGAATATATAGCTAATTACTATGGGACGATATTCATTTGATCCACCATCAATGTGACCATATTTCCTACAATGTTTTGTAGTTGTTGCTATTAAAATTCTTACAGGACATCTGAGGCAACATTTTTTACAAGGGAAATAACATCTACCATCACCCTTTTCACCCACTTTACTTTTTTCCCCACCTCTAAAAACATTCTACGACATTTTTTCGCACAAAAATACCCTTTCGAAATCGTCATTGTTATAGCAAGATTGTCGCAACATCTTTAAATCATCAAATATTTATAGGCCAATTTTAGGTCACTATCGTCGCAATTGCGACGATAGTGACCTAAAAACATTTTTTTTCCACCTATTTATTTTAGGTCATTTTCAATGATAAATTTTGACTAAATTATTATGGTCAACGTTCATCGCAAGAGCGACAAACAATCTACAAGCGTCGCTCGTGAGATGAACATTGACCATAATAATTTAGTCAAACTGTAGGCGTCGAGATTGCGACGAATACGAGGTAGATTTAGAAAAGATGAACTTTTTCTCTTGCATGTTGTGACGAAAGAGTACTTTCGTCGCAAGTGGTCATCACAAATTTTTCAATATGTAGTAGTGATGGCTTTATGAGAAAATAATTATTTTCTAAAAGGGTGCTTTGAGCACTATAAAACCTTGGAAGTATTGTGAATGACCGATTTAGGTGGTGAGAACAATGGTGTTTCATAGTGGTTAAATAACACACTAGTTGACACAAAAGGGCAATGTCAAGAGGAGCTATATATTAATTATTACATGATGAAAACCCCTTTACAAAGACCTTCGATCTTAACAAGATCAAGATTTACTTTTACCTTTAGAGTTAAAACCATCTTGATCCAGGGGATCAAAAAAATGCTCAAAAATCAAAGTGTTCGAAATTGCTCAAAAATGGTTTCATTGCGTAGATCTCATCCTCACAATCCCAACGCAACTTGAACGGGCTCAAACAGATCTTGTATGAGGAAGTTATCGTGTTTTGTTTGTTTTCCCAAACAGGGAAAATTTGTTTACTACAAAGTCTGTATAGCCTGACGTGGCAGCTGACTGTAGAGACTGTACAACTGTACAGGTGATGTGGTTGGGTTGTTGACGAGGCAAGGTGACTGTATAGATGTTGACATGGACCAATCGGTGGTCGACACATGGCATGGTTGTGGTGACTGTGTTTTGAGGTGGACCTACTGCAGGTTGCCACATGGCATCCACTTTTTTGTGTAAAAGTTTTGGTTTGGATCCATGGGGGTCAAACCCACGACCTCCGGTAGGGGAAAGACTTCGCGTAGGCCTAGCCACTAGCCCTCCTACCAATGGTTCTTAATTCTATAGTGGAAAAGTATTTATTTGAATTTTCATAACGGTTCATTTGGGCGAAAAGAGGGTTGGGGCTAAGCCCCAGCCCGTGGTCACACACCAACACATTTCCATATGACCAATAGTGTGACGATGTAGAGGTTCTAGCCGATGGGTGCAGGTATTTATCCCAGCACTCTGGCCACATGGCCCATACGCCTAACACCTCTGACAGTTAAGGTGCCTAATCTGCTTATAATGCGACAATTTTACACCCCACTATGTGTAGTTGTGGGAGTTAGGTTTTTGCACACAAAGGCCGAGTTTGGACGACATTGGGTGCGTTTTGGTGAGCAGAGACAACAGGTTATTGGGGAAAAAATCTAGGAAGAGTATTTTCTTCATTTTTTGGCCAAACCAGGTGCAGAAAGAGCTTGGCTAGGGGTTTTTAGACATTCTAGAGCCATAGGAGCCATCTATTTTTCATTATGAGCATTGTAAAGCACCGTTTTAACATTTTTGAGAATATAATGAAAATTATCCATTGGAAGCTATATCAGGAGATGTAGCCCAAGAGAGGGGTGAACTCCTTTATCATTTTGTTGTGTTATGTGTTTATTTTGATGGTTGTTAATGATTGGTTTTTCTATTCATTTTAAGTAAAAAAATTCAATATTTTCATGTGCTTGCAACTTGATCCAATTTTCCAAGACACATATATTTTCCACTTGAAATATTTATATACAAAACTTTTCATTTTCAGATCAAGTTGGTATCAGAGAAAAGGTTTTTGAAAGTTTGATTTTTTTATTTTTTTTATTTTTTTTCCTGATGCTTACAAGGTTGAAGCTCGCGAGAGGAGAAGGACAACTTGTGGAGCCAAGTTCTAAAATTTCAATAAGGAGAACAATACATCCAACTCAAGCTTCAAGGAGTAATGCACCAAGTATGGCTCATGAGGAGATTCATGAATTCCTACTTCAGAAGAGGAAACTTTCATAAAATCCTTTTATGATATGACAGAAATGGTGAAAGTTTTATTTGAAGAAAGGAATGTAAGGTTGCAAGGATAAAGCTCAAATCCTCCAAGAGGTAATGAAAGTAATGATTATAAGACTCCAAAAGGGAATGGAGGGAATGGTGACACTCCACCTACTTCACCTCCATCTTCCACTTCTTCTACCATTTCACAACCACCTCCAAATTCTCCAAAAGAACATGGTAAAACTCCTCCACAAACTCCTTTGCTTAAGCTTGATATTAAGTTTGAATTTCCTATGTACAATGGAGAGGTAAATGTGAAGAAATTGGATAATTGGATTCGTCAGATTGAAGTGTATTGTAGGATACAAAGAATCCAATATGATGAAACTAATATCCATCTTGCTTCTCTTAGATTGGAAAGTGCAACACTCATTTGGTGGAAAGCCAAAACTCAAGAGGACATGAAGAAACATGGTAAAGTTTTATCCTCTTGGAATGATTTTATTGGTGCAATTAAAAGGCAATTTTATCCATTAGCATACATGCAGAAAACTATCATGGATTGGAAAAACTTTAGACAAGCTAAAGGGAAAAATGTGCAAACCTGCACTCAAGAATTTAGAAAAAGATCTTTGATTTTGGGTATAGATTTATCTTCTCAAGAAACTTTACTCAAATACATTGGAGAATTGCATAACTACTTGAGACACACAATTCTTATGTTTATTCCTACAAATCTAGATGAAGTTTGTGTACAAGAAACTCATTTAGAAACAAGAGGGAGGAATGATCCTCAAGAGGGAAGCAAGAATCCATTTTATAATGGAGACAAAGGAAAGAGGAAATTCAAAGGAAACAGAAAGAAGAATGCTTCAGTCAAGAAAGAGGGAGAAAAAATCTCATGTAAACACTATTCAAAAGATGGCCATGATGAAGACCATTGTTGGAAACTTCATCCTAAAAAGAGACCCAAAAATTTCAACAACAAAGTGAAACCAAAGACTGTTGCAACTACACAACATGATTTAGGATCTGATTCGGGAGATGAAACAAAAATCACAGCCATGGGTTTTCAAGGTAAGGACTCTATTGCCTATACTAGTTCTTCAAGTAGTAGCCTCAATGAAACTCAACATGAAAAAGAAAGAATAGAGATTTTCCACATAAGGGTAATTTCAAAGCCTACCAAGATAGATACTCTATTTGATACTGGATCACAAGCAAACCTCATTTCTGAAGAGACTGTCAAGAAATTGCATTTGGAAACAAATCCTCATCCTAAACCATATCTTCTAGGTTGGTTATGTGACAACGTCAAATTGCATGTGACAAAAATGTATAAACTTAGATTTTCCATCACTGCAAACTTTATAGATGAGGTAGAGATTGATATTATTCCATTGGATATTTGTGGTATTGTGTTGAGAAGCTCATATTTATATGATAGGAGAGCCATCTTTCATCATCATGAGAACAAATATCATTTTTTTTTAAATGGAGTTGAGTACATTGTTAGAGAACATACCAAGAAGTTGAATTTGTCACTTGTAAATGCTAGACAAATGAAGAGATTAGTCAATGCTAGTAAGAACTTTGTACTTTTGATGATCAAACTCAAAGACAATGTTGAAAAAAAAAAATTCCAAGGATGTGATGCAAAGTTAAAATCTGATTTATATGAGGTTGTTAACGAATATGATGAAATGTTTTAGGAGCCAAAAGGATTGCCTCCTAAAAGAGGTATCCAACATGAGATCCAATTGCAACAAGATTGTCCTCTTCCAAACATTGGCATGTATAGGATGTCAGTCATGGAAAATGTTGAAATCAAAAAAAAAAATCCAAGATTTGCTTGACAAAGGGGTTATCATGCCAAGCACATCACCATGTGGATCACCAATTATTTTAGTACCAAAGAAAGATGGTACATGGCACATGTGTAGATTTTAGAGCCTTGAACAAGATTACGGTAAATAATTGTTACCCTCTTCCTAGAATTGATTATTTGCTTGATCAAATGAAAGATGATAAGTATTTCACTAATTTGGACATGGAATTTGTTATCATCAAATTAGGATTGTTGAAGGAGACACGTGGAAGACAACTTTCAAAACAAAGCAAGGTTTGTTTGAATGGATGGTTATGTCATTTGGGCTTTGTAATGCTCCTGCAACATTCATGAGAGTTATAAATGATGTTTTAAGGCCTTTTCTTGATGATTGTGTAATTATCTACTTGGATAACATATTGATATTTAATAAATCTCGTGACGAACATGTTAGGCACATGAGGCAAGTTTTAGATGTCTTGAAGAAAGAAAATTTGTTTTTAAAGATGTCCAAATGTGAGTTTGGAAAGACCTCACTTGTTTACTTGGGACATATTGTTGGAGGAAGAGAACTGAAAGAAAATCCTTCCAAGGTCAAAGTCATTTTAGATTGGCCCAATCCCAACAATCTAATAGAGGTTAGAAGCTTTTTGGGAGCAGCCCAATATTGGAGAAAGTTTATTGCTAAATTTTGTTCAATTGCATCTTCATTACATGCCATGAAAAGCATTAAACATGTTTTCCAATGGGGAGGCAAGCAACAAATTTGTTTTGATGCATTGAAGGAGAAAATCAGTTCAACTCCAGTTCTTGCACTTCCTGATTTAAGACAACCATTTGAGATACAAACATATGCAAGTAACTATTCCATGGGAGCAATCTTGTTGCAACATGGTAAGCCCATTTGTTATCATTCTGAAACTATTAATGGTGTTGTGATTAATTATCCTACATATGACAAGGAGTTGTATGCATTAGTGCAAAGTGTGAAAAAATGGAAACACTATTTGTTGGGAAAAAAAACTATTATTCACACAGATCATCAACCATTGCAATACTTGCAATCACAAACAAAGCTACAACAAGCAAGGCACTTTAGATGGATGGGTTTCCTACAACAATTCCACTTGGTTATTAGGTATAAGAAAGGAATTTATAACAAAGTTGCTAATATGCTTTCTAGGACTATTGTTAGTGTTTCAGTTATTCTTAAGCATAATTCTATCATGCATGAGAGCTATGTTGAACAATATGCTTTAGATGATGATTTTAAAGAGGTTTATGCAACTTTGTTTCATTCTAACCAAGTTGAGGAATTGGATTACCATGTGCATGATAAGCTTTTGTATCATCTTCGCAAGCTATGTATTCCATAGGGTGAAAGAGTCAACATCATAAGGGAAGCACATTCTTCTCTTATTGTTGGCCACTTTGGTGTAGGCAAGACAGTGGCTAATTTGCAAAGGTATTTCTATTGGCCTAAAATGAATGAAAGTGTTTCACGATATGTAAGAGGATCTTTATGTGCTACAAGTAAGCCTGACAACAAAAAGTTGGGATTCTATACTCCATTTCCGGTTCCTTCTCGTCCTTGGGAAAGCATTTCCATGGAATTTGTAGGAGGATTACCTATGTCTAAAAAGAATCATGATTATCCTTATGTTGTGGTTTATCATTTTAGCAAAATGTGTATTTTGATGCCTTGTAAGAAGTAGGTTACAGCTGAACAAAAGACACAAATGTTCATTCAACATGTATAGGTACATTTTGGGTTGCCCAAATCCATTATTTTTTATCGAGATTATCGATTCATTGGGAATTTTTGGTCAAGCTTATGGGCACCCATGGACACCAAGTTGAAAAACAACACAACATTCCATCCACAAACTGATGGTCAAACAAAAGTGGTGAATAGAACAATAGTACATCTTCTTCGTGGTTATTGTAGCAAACATCCTAAGCTTTGGGATGAGCACCTATACTACATTCAACATGCTTATAACTAGGCTAAGCATTCATCGACTCAAACATATCCATTTGAGGCATATTTTGGTTATTTTCCAAAATCCCCTTTAAATTTTATCTTTGGGAAGGGTATTACTATTGATGGTCATTATGGCATTGATAGAGCAAAGAAGTTCATTGAACAAATTCAATTGGTGCATCAAATGGTACAAGAACAGTTGGAAAAGAGCCAAGCCAAGTACAAGACAAGACATGACAAGCATTGTGTTGATCATAGTTTCCAAGTTGGAGATGAAGTTTGGCTTTACATTAGCAAAGAGAGGCTTAAAGGAGAAGGTAAAAAGATGAAACCAATCAAATATGGACCTTTCAAGATTCTTGAAAAGATTTGTAACAATGCCTTCCGTTTGGATTTTCCTCCTTATATGCAAATGTATGCAGTTGTTAATGTTGAGATTTTGAGATTGTATGAGCCTCCTTTCATTGATGATCAAATAGAGCATGTTCAAATCCCTTCAATAGATGACTTCTCGCCAACATATCTTTCATAATTGCATGAGGATATAATCCTTGACAAAAAGATAAGAACTTCAAAATGAGGGAATGTGGAGTACCTTTGTGTCAGTCTCAAAGGCATAAATCCAAGCAAAGCTAAATGGATCGAGGTTGGAAGGGTGAGGGAACTATACCCTCATCTACATATTTATTGAAATAGTCTTTTGGAGGTTCAAAATCTTCCCAAAGGGGAGGAGTGATCCAGGGGATTAAAAAAATGCTCAAAAATCAAAGTGTTTGAAATTGCTCGAAAATGGTTTCATTGCGTAGATCTCGTCCTCACGATCCCAATACAACTTGAACAGGTTCAAATGAATTTCCATTAGGAAGTTATCGCATTCTGTCTGTTTTCCCAAACATGCAAAATTTGTTGATTGTACAGTTCGTATAGGATGATGTGGCAGCTGACTGTACATATCGTATAGTCGTATAGGTGACGTGGCTAGGTTGTTGACGAGGCAGGGTGACTGGACAGATGCTGACGTGGACCAACTGGTGGTCAACACGTGACATGGTGGTGGTGATTGTGTTTCGAGGTGGACCTACTGTAGGTTGCCAAGTGGCATCCACTTTGCTATGTAAAAGTTTTGGTTTGGCTCCACGGGGGTCGAACCCACGACCTTTGGTAGGGAGAAAGACTTCGCATAGGCTGGGCCACCAACCTGCCTACCAATGGTTCTTAACAATATAGTGGCAAAGTATTTATTTAAATTTTCAAAACGGTTTGTTTGGGCAGAAAAAGGGTTGGGGCTAAGCCCCAACCCATGGTCACACACCAACACATTCCCATATGACCAATAGCGCGACGACGTGGAGGTGCTAGCCGGCGAGTGCGAGCAATTAGCCCATCACCCTAGCCACATGGCCCATATAGTCGACACCTCCGACAGTTAAGGCACCTAATCTGCTAACAGTGCGACAATTTTGCACCCAACTATGTGTGGTTGCGGGAGCTAGGTTTTGGCACACAGAGGCACGTAGAGGCTGAGTTTGGACGACAATGGGTGTGTTTTGGCGAGAAGAGACAACAGGTTATTGGGGAAAACTTCCAGGAAGAGTATTTTCTTCCTTTTTTGGCCAAACCAGGTGCAGAAAGAGCCCAACTAGGGGTTTTTAAACATTCTGGAACCATCTATTTTGCATTTTTTTCATTGTTTTAACACTTTTGAGAATATAATGAAAATGCTCCATTGGAAGCTCGACCAGGAGATGTATCCCAAGAGAGGGGTGAACTCCTTTATAATTTTGTTGTGTTATGTGCTTATTTTGATGGTTGTTTATGATTGTTTTTTATGTTCATTTTAAGTTAAAAAATTAATATTTTCATGTGCTTGCAACTTGATCCAATTTCCCAAGTCACATACATTTTCCACTTGCAATCTTTATATACAAAAAATTTCATTTTCAGATCACATCCCAACCAATAAGGTCATTAGGACTCTTATGATTCTTTCTAATATGACGAATACTAATCAGATAGAAATAGCAAAGTGGATGCTAACTTAACCTTGTGCTAGTTCGTGGGATAAAATATGGAAGATAGAATAGGAGAGGTGTGAAGCCACTCAATTGAAGGGTCACCGTAAACAAAGTCACTCGTGAAGGCATATCAAATTAGGGAGAGTGCCTTATAAAGAGATACATCATAGAACCAAAGACTCTTCATAGTGCTCATAGGCATGACAACTAGTACACCATAGGTTGGCCCAACTCAAGTCCTCTTGAACTAGAATTGGATCCTCGTAGTTTTCCTTTCAAAAATGTATTTTTAGGAGAATTAAACTCAAGAGGTTGGGAAACTAAAGCCTTTGATTGTTCCTTCTACTCCTATTTTTTTGTCCAAGATGCCTAGTGAAATGGTAGGCTCCATAGTGATACACAAGCATCATATAGTTGGCACTAGTGAGTTACTAGTGATGTGAGAATCTTGCATAGAGTTATGACCTTGAAATGCCTCATTGCTTCATTTAGGGCTCAAGACTTACTAGGATGTCTAATACTCTCAAAGGATACTCAAACTCACGATATTGACCACTAAACTCTGAACAATATATGTCATTTAGGACACATATCAAGGGCATGAGATTCATTGGTGGTTGTGGATTTTCTTGACTTCTGAATGTCCAAATGGTCAACCTATTTGAGAGGTCGGGCTAATATAGGATCAAGGCTTCAATAAAACCTTTGAAGTGTGAACTTTATAAGCACTAACTTCCAAATGAGGAAAACCATTCAAAGGTGGAAACTCACTGTTTAGAGGTCAACATTTTTAAGATCAAATAAAAACTCTTCAGTCCTTAACCTTTGAATGAAAGCGAAAAATGGTTAGGTATTATGGGGTTCCACTAGAAGTAAGAATTTAGGAAAACTCATGAGTCATATAACGTTCAAACTTTGACTAAGTTTTCTTATGACTTTTAAGCTTAAAAATTAAAAACTTGAATTAAAAAAGTAGATGAATGAATATAATTATTTTTTTAAAAGTACATTAATGGGTAACATTACCTTATCATAACATATTCTTAATTAAATTATTTAATAAGTTCAGATTATTAATGTTAACATCATCTTATCATAACACATTCAAATCGAAAAGTTGAGGAAGTCTCATACACCAATTTGATGCGTGGCTTAACCGTAACACCGTAACCTTAAAAATAAATTACTATTATTACTATTATGTTAACATCACCTTACCTTTATCATAAGAAACGTGAGGGATTCAAATCCGAAAATCAAATTGTTTAAATTCAAGATGTTAATTGAAGTGACAACATAGTGTGTCGTGACCAATGCACTTTTAAGTGAGATGGAAAAAAACGCCGAGTCTTTTTCAATATGACGTGTCAATATAGAGGGTTGGTGGTAGAAAATCATATACACGAGAGTTACTTGAATTTCCTTATAAGTACTTAGTCGTAACGTTCCTTTTAAATTTTTGTTTCTTGCTCTCGCACGAAAGAACAAAGTTAAATGAACGATAATTTAAGTCGTGTCAAAGTTTGATTAACTATTATTTATGGCGCCGCGAGATATATCTCACGGTCACACAGTAAGTATTAGTTACAATCAAAGTAGTTGCACTTAGATTTATTTATAAGAAAGCAAGTACAAGTACAGTTTTTTTTGTTTTTTTTTTTAAGTATAATTGTATTTTGATATGTAGAATGTGGTAAACTTCGATTATATAATTAAAAATATATATATCGTGTTGAAAGGTATATTTTATAATTTAATATAATAAGGAGGTGTAATTTAATATAATTTAGTAAAAGTTTACAAACTACAAAATAATAAAAATAAAGATAATTAAGTCATCTTTTATATGTGTATGTATGGTTTTAAGGTTTTTTTCGATTGGTTGAATCATTTGTTCAAGACATGTTGTTGATGAGGATGTCCACATGTCACAAGTTTAATTTCAATTTCGTCAAATTTCTTAAAGTTACTAGCTTTTATTGTGGTTGGTGTTTGAGCCACTCTCCATCCAAATATTCTAGGGAAGAAGGGGATCCTATCAATAAAAAATGAACTAAATGAAATAACACCAACATAAATCTATCTTAACAAGGATTTATCAAACCCTCGAGATGGAACAAATCTTCATATATGCAAACATTTCTCCAAGTTTTTGCAATCCAAAAATGGTTGCACTTCCAAAAAAAATCGATCCTTCTTAACACTTGATACTTGATAGGTATAAGGTTAAGATGAATTTACATTGATATATATCTAATTTGATGAGTTTATGGACTACTTTTGATGTTTCATACACATTTGTGATTTGACAATAAAGTGGAGAATTCATTAATACAATATGCTAGGTTTTTCTCACTAATAACACAAAAAAAACTATGATGAAAACTTTTAATTATGTAGTATTGACTTTCAATTATGCTCTTAACCACTATTGTTGTAATCATAATTAGTAATACTAAAGAATAAATAAAAGTTAATTTATTTTAATTTTTATAATTTACATAAATTATAAAAATTAAAATAAATTTTTATTTTAAGTTTTAAGTTTTAATTGTAGTCATAATTAATTAGTAATACCAAAAAATAAATAAAAGTTAATTTATTTTAATTTTAATTTTTAAGTCTTAAACCACCTTTTCTAACATGTAGTTTTTACGTATGTAATTATAAAATCTTTTGTTCAATGTTAATATTCTCATTTGGTGGTTTTTTAAGTAATTGTTTGTTTCAAAATTAATAAGTTAATTGTGATGAGATTTTTTTTCATTGATAGAATTTAAAAGTGTTTTTTTTAATATTTGTAATGTTTTCTATTTAAATAAATTTTTGGAGGATTAGTTTTTTCATAAGTTTGAATAGTCTATTTAATATTTAGTGTATTAGGTGATGTTCATATAAGTGAAATGTGGAATTGAAACTAGTGAAATCTATCACAAAGCATTAGTCAACACGTTTAGGATTTAAACATGGGGTTTCCCCTCATAATCAAGTTCGCTTAGCTTGCTAGCCAATTTCAAAACCTTAAGAAGTATTGTCCCTTATAAATCGATCATTCAAAGTTCCCTTTATATTTGATTGATCTTTGAAGAACTATAAATGGAAATCCCAACTCAATTAACATAGTATAGATACTCACTTTAATATAAAGAAAAAAGATTTAAACCTTGCATTGTCTACATAGATGAGTAAATAATGTAAGAAGCAACTTCACAAATATTGCAAATTTATAATGATACATTTTTTTTAGAAAAAATTTTAACAGTGTGATGACAATTTTGGAGAGCTAATGTTAAATATAATTCATACCCTAAAGTTGCGCAAATTCTAATTATATTATATTTGTTATATACACAAACAAGCTCTTGTTCATGTATATCAAGCAAAATGATGCCAACATACCAACTGGAGGTCTCCCATGCTACTTTCTCAACATTATCATGCCATGTGATTGTTATGTGTAGAATAATATTAATATGACATCATCAACTCCAAATAAATATTTCTTATCCATTTATATTTTAAACATATAATAAAATAAAAATAATTCATACATTAAAATAATGTAAATTTTTTAATCCATTCATAAGTAAGAAAAAAAACATTCCTCAAAATAATGCATATCATAACTAATTCATTGACGAAACAAGTAGCAACAAGTCCCTGCCAGGAAGAGGAAGAACGACTCCGAAAGCATGAAGCATGAAACTTAAAGACAATTTGCATTGACGTAGATATACAGTTAGATCAACATCAACTCAAAAGCCTTCCACATATGATAGGTGTGTTTGATGTTTGTAAACACATCAATCGAAAATGTTTTCATTACATTTAGAAAAAACTGAAAACGTGAGGCCTAAGGCCCAACAAGACATGACCCAACGATGGTTTGAATTGTTTGTGCTCATTCTATGGTCTTTTAAAACCAGTTTGACTAAAAGTGGCACTAACAACTGCAATTTAAGGTAGAGAAGAGTTGGTAATATGTCCCAAGCCATTGAGTATGGTTTGAATCTGGAAATTTGTCATGGTGTAGACTATGCACACTATCGTGATAACCCACTAAACAAGAAATCAAATGACTTATGTACAAGCACTTGTCAACTTTTAAGCTCCTCTAAAATGGCCAAATGATAGTTGGTAAGCAAAGAGAAAGTGAATTAGTCTATTGATCGAAGTTAAAATGCACTAACTTTTCTGGACAGTAATTGACCCGCCCTGTTGTCATACATGTGTCAAGTTGTTCTACCACAACGCCATATGTGAGTGAAATAAAATTTGAAAACCACCATCTACAAGGAAGGACTAAGGCAAAAATATATGTGAAAATCATGATCCCGATGAAAGGTAGAAATATACGTGGAAATTAAGATTTGAGCCATTTGAGCCATTTTTTCTTCAAAGTGTGTGCGTGCTTGTTGAGAGCGATGTTAGTGAGGTAGAAATATACATGGAAATAAAGATTTTAGCCATTTTTACTTCAAAGCTTGTGCTTCCAATTTTTGTAGAGAGTGATGTCAGTGCTTGAAAGCTCGTTCTTTCAATTTTTTTCAGAGTGATGTTAATGCACTTAATTATATGTCAGAGCATTGAAACAATTGTATTATTTATATTTCACTATGAATATTTTGATTTATATTCCAGGGTGAATATTATGGTGCAAATGTTTAAAGCCCGACAATATCCAATTATGTTGAAACCTACTATGGAAAGAAAAGAGCTCTTACTGAAAGAAGTGTTAATTAAATGGAAGGAAGTTAACGATCATGGATAGCGCTAGGAGGGAAATACCTAGTAGCATCATGCACAAAGGTGATTTACTTCCCAATGAAGAGAACAAGGGCAAGGGCGGGTGGAGCATTTGAGGCGGCAAAGAATCCAGTGGTTTAAAAGCATGAGCACGTGAGCATTTGACTAGGTTTCAATAGCAACAAAACACATCTTAGCCACTTATTCATCCTGATGTTTTTCCCTCCATGTATGTGATTGGATATAGGCTACCCACCTCCGTTGATCCAGTAGGAAAGTGAGCTATCACAATCTGTTGATCGCACCCAGGCAAGTTGCACCATATGTGGTTTCGTACAATGCATCCTAGAGCGTGAGAACAACAACGACCCCTACTTGCTAAGCTAAGGTTGTGACAAGCTATATCGGAGCCTAAGTTCATATATTGTGAACATTTCTTGTATGATTTCCAACTCCGGTAAGAACTTATAGATCGATCTACATTCTAACGAGTTTCCTTATAAAATAACCAAATTTGTTTTCAGATATTGGAGTTTCCTTATAAAATAACAAAATTTGTTTTTCAGATATTGAAAATTAGATGTCTAAAGAATAATGAAAATCCTTCCAAGATATAGTTGGCCTTCTTGATAAAAATCTACAAGACAAGACAAAACACGCTAAAGACTGAATGTTAAAGACTGAATGGAACAATGAGAATTACAATTCAAAGTGTATATAAAGCAATGGATTGATTTGTATTTATAAACGTTTATAACAATTGTTTCGATTTTTTATGGGTTGTGCCTACAAAGTAACCTTCTGAATGATAGATGAATGATAGAATTCGAAAGAGTGTTCATAACAGTCTTCTCAATTACAATGTGTTGCAGACATTATTGTTTTCACACATTGCAGTTTTCAAAAAACATCATTTGACAAACATTATTTTCTAACATTTCTATTAATGTTTGTATAAGATTGCAAGAAAGTTTGCACACACTGACTCAAGTATTAAAAATTTATAGTTTGTAGAATTACATTTGAGTAACAATATGTGTATTCAAAGAAAATCTTATGCCAATTTCTACACAAAAATGTACACAAATTTCGTAACTTTAATTCATTATTTTTACCACCATAGGAACCAGTGATCTGGATTTCATTCTCCATGGTCTGTACCATGTTTTAAAGAAAAGGAAGCAACTGACTTCATCCTCCATAGTCAGTAATCAAGGTTCAAAAAAAAGGACAAGAAAGAAGTCGTATTTTGTAGTATGTATCCTATGGGTGAAAACTACAGACAAGAAACAATATTCCATGTTAAAGTTGCATGCAAAGAACAAAAACCACAACATATTATATAAGACACTCCAGTCAAAACACCATCCCAGATCTAGTCATAGCATCAAACAAAGAACATAACAAACATTACCACACTTCATAGCAAGGAATGGACCTATAGATAGATCCAAGCTTGGAGATTATCAAGAGTGGTTAATGCATTGATGGAATGGGCTTGGCCCTGTGTGGACTTGACATCGATACTGGTTGATGTATCCATGGTCCTTTCCAAATATCTCATATTCCATATCTCTCATATTCCTCTAGGTAACTTGGTCTCTTTTCACATACCTCAAAGATTTCATTCCAAGAAAAAATTCAAAGAAGTTAAAAATTCAGAGAAGTTCGAGTGAGAACCATTAAACCAATTATCAATTTGAGGCATGGTGTGCTATTGATAGACTGTGGTGGTGATTTAGAAGGAACTAGGCTATGACAATGCGACTTATTGTGTTATTTATTCTGCTACAGACTGTTGTGTGTGAGGCTGAATACGTTGTGCACGAAAGGTAGATGAAAGGGTTGTCCTGAGGCTGAATGCATAAATTAGTAGGCCTTGATGAGTAATAATATGTTATATCTGCAAATGATATCAGATAATATGGATGATAGTTGGACATAAAGAGAACTGGTGTAGGGGCTATGCAAACAGTTGGCTTACTATTTCTATTGCTTGGTTGGTTGGCTAGCAGTGCTATAATACTATTTTACCTATTCCACTAGTTCAAGAAAGACCATATTTGTATCGTGCAATTCAGGAAAGACCGACCTATTCGTGCAGTTCAGGAAAGAACCTATTTGTATAGTTGAGGGGAATAAATGATTTTCCTTCAATATTTAACAATGTGAAAGCCTTCGTAATAACTTAGATTCCCTTTTTAGGCTTTTAGGGTTAGGACTAGAATAAGGGCTTATGCTCTTTCTTTGGCTGAAAAGATCTAGCCATAATCCCAAGAGATATTAAGAATCTTCCAAGGAAAAATTCAAAGAAGTTAAAGATTCAGAGAAGTTCGAGCGAGAGCCATCAAACCAATTATCAAGGGAAAAGATACCTGATTTCCGAGTTGTAATGAAGCAAAACATGGTTTCAGGGATGTAACCTGGTTTTAACACTGTAACCCGGTTTTAGCGTTGCAATAGAGCGAAAATGTAGAAACAACCCTTTAATTAGAGAAGAAGAGGAATGGGTGACACCCAACATAACTTACAACACCAACAACAAGACACCCAATGGAACTTACAACACAAACAACATAACACCCAGTGGAACTTACAACACCAACAACAAATCTGTAAGGAAGTATATAAGGTAAGTTCCTTACACTTTAAGAGAGTATATCACCATAGTTTTTGCATGGTTGTGTAGGTGGAAGCTCAACAACGTCCAACTTAGGGAGTTGACATTGAGCTAGTGACAATGAGCAGCTGCTAAACACTTGACATCCATATCATAAAAAAAACAAAAAACATTTATGGCACCCTGATATGTGGCCAAATTGTTAACTCTTACGTTAAACTATATGGAAAATGGAAAAACCTAGCAAACATTTAATGCTAGGAAGTAATGTTAGATTCATTGCTAGCATCACTTGATATCCAAAACAATCACAATCGAACCTATGTTTTAAACTAAGGTTTTGGTAGAAAATATGGGCCTCTCCCTGAGGAAGAGGCCAAATAACACCTCAAAAATCAAAACTTAAGATAAATGAGTGAAAAAATTGTATGAATGCATAAAAACTTTGGTTAAATTTTTTTGTTTGCATCGATTTGTGTGCAAAGATTGGAAAACTGATTTTTTTTTTTGACCATGGGAATAACAACCTCCCAAGAGTATATCCAAGCAGCCCGCAAGCCATATATACCAATAACTTGTGACTTAGCAGGGGCCGAGACGTCCCGAGGTCCATCGAAGGTCCACCGAAGTGAACCTTGTGAACCTCTATCCCAGGGGTCGTCTACCCTTTCAGCCTTGTCACAACGGGCCCATATGAGCATCCCTACCCCCCGCCAGTTTTGAACTTGTGACCTCCCCAGAGATAACACATGTTATTAACCATTGGGCCCACTCAGGTGGTCTTGGAAAACTGATTATTATTAGTCCCTCAGGCCGAAGGGCAGGGACTAATAAAGGAAAAAATCACAATCAAACCTATATTTTAAACTAAGGTTTTGGTGGAAAATATGGGCCTCTTCCTCAGGAAGAGGCCAAATAACACCTCAAAGATCAAAACTTAGGATAAATGAGTGAGAAAATTGTATGAATGCATAAAAACTTTGGTTAAACGGTTTTGTTTGCATCGGTTTATGTGCAGAGATTGGAAAACTGATTATTATTATTAGTCCCCCGGCCTGAAGTGCAGGGACTAATAAAGGAAAAAATATCCCTTCAAATAATGCATATCACATATGTGTATATGTAACATGTTCACTAATTTTAAGAATTGAATGATAGCCTTCCCACTTCGCAACCTAATTTTTTTAAAGTTTGAAAAACACATATAGTTAATTGAGTGTTTATTATCAAGATTAAGTTAATTACGTTGAAAGAAGCACATAGGGTAAATGAAGTGTTAGCAACAGTTTTAATGCAATCATGGTAGAATTCAAATTTGGACTCTCTTTTGATAAAGATACTTCGACTTCGAATGCTTAATATATTATTCTTCTAAAAATATTATAATAATAAAAATATAATATAATTTATTTTGATTTTTTAAATATTGATATTTTTTATTAAAACGAATATTATATTATATTAATGTTAAACAAATGTAAATAATTATAAATATATGTTAATATTAACTTAAAATTGATAACTCTTTACAATGTGTACTAATTAATATTCACAAGCTACACCAAAATTATTCCATTTTACTAGGGTGGCGAGGATGGGTGGGTCATCACAAATTCTAAAGGAACAACATGATTTATTTATTTTCATTTGGGGTTTTTCTATTGTATCCAACAATCAAGACGAAGCATATGTGTTATGGCAAGGACACATATTGAGCTATTACTTTGTCACATGTCACCTCATCAAGTGTCTGAACAATTATGAGAAGGGATGTAAGTCCCTCCTTCACATGCACCAATCTATGAATGTGCACGCTTATGTACAAGGTGTTCTCTTTACTCATGTTCACTGTGGGATAATGATCTTATTGCTCGAGATGCACCA
>JZKD02S2098526.1:180766-193877 GCA_000966675.3 Picea glauca
GCCAGAAGAAGGTGAGTGCCTTTTCCATTTGTAGATGTGGATAAAAGGCACCCCGCTACACTTCATCGTTGATAGTGGTAGCCAGAAGAACCTCATCTCAGCAAAGGTTGTCAAGCGGTTGGCCCTGTCGAAAACACTGCACCTATAGCCCTACACCATTGGATGGCTCTGCCAAGGAAGCGATCTTTGTGTTAGTCAATAGTGTCGACTATCGTACGACATCAAGACCTTCAAAGACAACGTATTGTGCGATGTTTCTCCTCTTGAAGTTTGTAATCTTATTTTGGGCCAACCTTATTTATGGAAATGGCATGTTGTATATGAGTCTAGGCCTCGTAGTGTTATTAATACTTTAAACAGGAAATTGTACATGATACCCGAGGTAGTCCCTCCTAGTGCTATTTCCTTGATCTCTGCCAAGCAATGCAGGAAGGACATCTCTCAGACTGAGAAATTTGTCTTCTTCGTGATTCACTCTCAGATTAAGCAAAAGATCACAGCCACATCTAGGGCCTCTATGGCCGATCTCTCCACACAACAGAAGCAAGTGGATAAGTTCATGGAAGAATACTCATATATCTTCTCCTCTCCTACCGAGGTACCTCTACACTACCAGGTCAAGCATCCCATCGATCTGACCCCAGGCACATCGCTACCCAACCGGTCGGTCTACCTACTCTCTTAGTTAGAAAATGAGGAGATCAAGAGGCAGATCCAAGAACTGCTCCACAAGGGGCACATCTGTCCCATCTCATCGCCTTATGGGAGCCCAATCATACTGGTGCAGAAGAAAGACGGAACTTGGCGACTCTGCATTGATTATCGGGCCCTGAACAAAATCACAGTCTGGAACCAGTTCTCGATTCCCCGAATTGACGACCTCCTTGATCAGCTCACGGGGACCAAATACTTCAGTAATATTGATCTAAAGCTTGGCTACCACCAGGTCCCAATAGAAAAGATAGATGTATGGAAGACTGCCTTCAAGTCAAAAGAAGGTATTTTTGAATGGTTGGTCATGCCCTTTGGTTTGACAAACGCTCCAAGAATGTTTATGAGGATGATGGATGATATTCTGCAACCTTTCACCTGTAATTTCGTAGTGGTGTATCTGGATGACATCCTCATCTACAACAAGACTTTGGCGGAACACTTGCATATTCAGCAGGTTCTTCACACCTTGTGGTAGCACAAACTATATACAAACTTGGAAAAATGCTCCTTCGGCATGGACAAGGTCCATTAATTAGGATACATCGTTGATCAGCATGGTGTTCATGTGGATCCAGCCAAGATCCAGGTCATTCGTGTCTATCCAACCCCAATCACACTCACTGTGCTTCGGAGCTTCTTGGGCCTCGCCAATTTCTATCGCAGGTTCGTGTTGGGATTCTCTCATATCGCATGTTCCCTCAGCCAAGTAACCAGGGGTGGCGGTAAGGAAAAATTTGTGTGGGGCCTATCCCAACAACAATCCTTCGATGACTTGAAGTAGTGTTTGTTCTCATCCCCAGTACTTTCATTACTGGACCTGCAACATCCCTTTGAGATCGATATAGATGCTTCAGACTATGTTGTGGGTGTCATTATCACTCAACACGACCACCCTGTGGTGTATCATAGTGAGACACTATCAGATGTTGTCTGTAAGTAACCTACTTTGACAAAGAAATGTACTCCATTGTGAAATCCTGCCGCCAGTGGAGACATTACATTCTAGGGAAGGAGATAGTCATACACATTGATCACAAGCCATTATAGTTCATGCAAACCCAAGGCAAATTGCAGAATGACCGATATCATAAGTGGTCCACATACTTATAGCATTTCCACCTCAACATCAGGTATAAAATAGGAAGTATCAACTGAGTTGTCAATTGCCTTAGCCAACCTCCAGTCGCAACACTCACCACAGTGCTAGACTCTTGCGGTCATGAGACCTCTAGATGGCCCCACCTCTATGAGACAGACCCTAACTTCTCCACCACCTACCAAATGTTGGGAGAAAACTTAGTGGTCCCTAATTTCCATCTCCAAGACGGGTTGTTTTGTCGCTTGGGCCATCTCTGTGTTCCATCAAGCAAGCGTGAAAAGATGATTTGGGAAGCTCACTATAGTTTGGGTGGAAGGACACTTTGGCGTCGAAAAGACAGTGGGAGTGTTGCAGAAAAATTTCTACTAGCCGAAACTTCGACAAGTATATTAGGTCCTACATCGCCTGTGTTATTTCCAAACTGACCACTAAGAAACCAGGCCTGTACACCCCTCTGCCCAATCCTGAAAAGTCATGGGAATCCATCTCAATGGATTACATGTCGGGCCTCCCGTCCACCAAGAGGGGCAATGACTGTGTTTTTGTGGTTGTTGATCACTTTTCCAAGATGACAATTATGGCCGCCTGCAAGAAGAAAATCACCGCAAAGGCCACTACCAAGCTCTTCTTTGAACATGTCTGGGTAAACTTTGGGATCCCAAAAACCATTGTCTCAAATCAAGACAGTCAGTTCCTCATCACATTCTGGTCGAGCCTCTGGTCACTGTTGGATACCAAGCTCACCAAATCCACTGCATTCCACCCCCAGAAAAATGGCCAAACTGAGGTCGTCAATTGGATGATCGTACATATCCTGTGCATGTAAAATTCCAAGCACCCCCACACATGGGATAAAAGTCTTCCCTATGTCCATCGTAGCTACAATCGAGCCCTGCATAGCTCAACTGGACACAAACCATTTCAAGTGGGGTTGGGATTCCAACCATTGGGCCCCATGGATGTTGCACTACCCCTGGAGACCACCTCAGTCGACTCATCCTGCTCCACCAAAAGCTAACAAAGCCACCCGATTCATTGAGCGGATCCAACACATTCACCAACAGGTTCAAGATATTTTATAGAAGTCCAATGCCAAGTACAAACAATGCCATGATCAACATCGGGTGCCACATAAGTTTCAGGTGGGAAACAAAGTTTGGTTGCACTTGCAAAAAGAATGTCTTACATGGCCCCATCAAAATATTTTCCCACTCTGGTATGGGACATACACCATCACCAAGGTTGTGGGTGACAATGCTTTTATGCTCAACATTCCCCCTTTCCTTGGCCTACACCCATTCTTCAATGTGGCTCTCCTTTGGCCATATTTCCCACCATTATTGGACACCTCAAAGATAACAGAGCACTTGACACCAACAGAAATCAACCTTGATTGCATGCAACATGCATCCAATGATCATATTGTGGACACAAAGATCAAGGGAACCCGACAACAAATGATCCAACTTTATCGAGTTGTCAAAGCAAGGCAACTCCTGCACCAATGCAAGTGGCTCACTCTGGGCCAAATTCAACAGAAATTTCCTCATCTAATGGGGGAAATCAACGCAATGGAGACCATTGCTTCCTAAGGGGGGAGGATTGATCCAGATGGATTTCAGTGGCCTCCCACCTATTCCAACTAGTTCATTTTGGTAGTTTTCCAGTTTGGCAGTTTTTTTTCCTAGTTTTCGGGTCCCTGACTTGTGGGGCCGTTTTGAGGCCCTAAACAGTGTTTTTAGGGATCCCCACAGTAAAAAACGACTTTGATAAATAGTAGTAAAATGTGTAGTCCTCAGATAGACCTTTCCAACGAGTTATTGTGTGCCTAAAGCATAGATCATATGAAAACGTTGCGGCCCCAGGAAGTTGATGTACTAACTTACCCAAACGGGGCCCACATGACTTTTGGCGCTTCATCTCCTAGGGTTAGGTTTTTTGATGTCTAGGGTTTTTTATATTCTTGTTTATTGTAAAAAGGCCTTCAGAGCCTCATTGTAATCATCTTCTTGCGAATTATCGCAGCCGTCACATCTCTTCTCAGAGATAAGCAAATAGTAGTAAAATGTGTAGTCCTCAAATAGACCTTTCCAACGAGCTTTTGTGCACCTAAAATGGAGATCATATAAAAAAAGTTGCGGCCGCGAAAAGTTGATGTACTAACTTACCCAAACGGGGCCCACATGACTTTTGGTGCTTCATCTCCTAGGGTTAGGTTTTTTTATGTCTAGGGTTTTTGATGTTCTTGTTTATTGTAAAAAGGCCTTCAGAGCCTCATTGTAATAATCTTCTTGCAAATTAGCACAATCGTCACATCTCTTCTCAGAGATAAGTCACCACCATTCCAACAAGCTTGTTTCTTGATGCATTTTACAGTTTCATCTTATTTCTTTATTGCATAGAAAACCAATTTTACTGTATCTATGTTATTTTGTGTTAAGCATCTCTTAATAATCTGTATTCATTTCGTTTTTCTCATAAAATCCGAATCAGACATCTTTTGACATATTTTGCATAATTAACTTAATAATATAGGATATATGGTAGAAAAGGGTAAAATGTTATGAAAGGGAAGCGCATGTTAGGGTCTCACCACACACACACACACACACACACATATATATAATTCCAAAACTATGTGGAAATTCTAACCAAATTATATGGAAAAAAAGAGACACATTTTGACATATTTTGGATAATTAACATAATAATATAGGATATATGGTAGAAAAGGGTAAAATGTTATGAAAGGGGAGGGCATGTTAGGGTCTCACCCTAACTCCTCTAAGTACTAGAACTTAGGTTGTTAATTAATGTAAGGTGKCCATCCTCATTAAATAAGGCACATTAGGTACTTAGAGTGTGTACTCAATACTACCATGTGGACTCATTAAAAAAGKTCCTCTCGGTAGTTGGTGTGTGTAATCACTAATGTAATAATGTAATGTGACTTCATTAAAGAACGTCCACTAGGYATTTGGAGTGTGTAGTCAATAATGTAATGTGGTATATTTAAATAAGGCGCATTAGGTAGTTGGCATTCAATAATGTAATATGAGTCAATTATTAMTGTGGGGGSCACTATTGGTTATAGTTAGGGATTGCTAGAAGATATTTATAGGGGTAAAGAACTATGTGAGAGGTGTGAAATATTTTACATTATATTGGAGCTCTRTTATTTTAGAGCCTAACCCCTCAAAGTGGTGATGTGAATATTGTTATCATTTCCAATATCAATGTATCAGGTTTTCCATTTCGCATGTTCAATTACTATTATTCCTTTCTTATTAGTTATTGTGGGTGTTATCTCTTTGATATTATTCATTTTTCATATTAAGAATATTTCATATTTTCGACTCTTTTAACTACTTTTAGGATTTTAGAACCATGGCAATGTGTAAAAGAATTGAAAGTGAAGGTAGATGTCTTTACAAGACAATAATTATCGTCTAAGAGGGTGCTTTGAGCACTATAAAACCTTGGAAGTATTGTGAACGATTATGTTGTGAAGCAAGCGCCTTGAAAATAATAAAAAATCAATGAATACAGTCCACTTCGAGGGGGTAACCTCCATTTACAATATATCTAATTCAAAAGACAATATATGATTATCCTAAGACTAGGTCTCCTTGGTGTGTGTGTGTGTGTGTGTGTGTGTGTACACACATAGGAGACAAAGGGTACAATTATGATGAAATTGTACAATGAAAAGTTCTTGCAGACCTATCGATATAACAAATAAACTAATAATGAATGCTTTTCAAGGCCTTAACATAGGGGCCCAAGGGATTTAATAGATATAATTAGGTGAGAACAATGGTGTTTCATAGTGGTTAAATAGCACAATACTTGTTGAAAAAGGGAAATGTCAAGAGGAATTGTGTATTAATTATTACACGATGGAAACCCCTTTACAAAGATCTTTGACCTTAACAAGATTGAGATTTACTTTACCTTTAGATTTAAAATTAGCCCAACCAATAAGGTCAATAGTACTATTCTATTTCTTTCTAATATGAGGAATACTAGTCGAATAAAAAGAGTAAAGTGGACACCAAATTTACCTTGTTCTAGTTTGTACGCTGGAAATTGGAAGATTTGTGGGCTGGAAATTGGATGATAGAAAAGGAGAGGTGTGAAGCCACTTAATTGAAGGGTTTCCATAAATGAAGTCACTCATGAAGGAATGCCAAATTAAGGAGAGTTCCCTACAAAGAGATTCAGTGTAAAACTAGAGACTCTTCCCAGTGCTACTAAGCATGACAACTAGTACACCATAGGTTGGTCCAACCCAAGTTCTCTTGAATAGGGTTGGCTTCTCATGACTTTCCCTTTAGAAATGTAGTTTTAGGATAATTATGCTTGAAAGGTTGGGAAACTAAAGCCTTTGATTTTTCCTTCTACTCCTATTTTTTTTTGTACCAAATGTTTAGTGAAATGGTAGGCCCCATACTAATACACAAGGATCATGTACTTGGCACTACTGAGCTACTAGTGATGTGAGAATCTTTCATAGAGTTATGACCCCACATTTAGGACTCATGACTTACTAGGATGTCTAATACTCTCCAAGGAATACTCAAACTCCTTCTACTCCTATATTTATGTCCCAAATGCCTAGTGAAATGGTAGGCCCCATAGTGATACACAAGCATCATGTACTTGGCACTAGTGAGCTACTAGTGATGTGAGAATCTTGCATAGAGTTATGACCCCACATTTACGACTCATGACTTACTAAGATGTCTAATATTCTCCAAGGAATACTCAAACTCACAATCTTGACCATTAAACTCTGAGCAATATATGTCATTTAAGACAAAAATCAAAGGTATGAGATTCATTGGTGGTTATGGATTTTTCTTAACCTCTAAATGTCTGAATGGTCAACCTATTTGGGAGGTCAGGCGACTACCAATAGGTGACGCATCTTCTTCGAATGGAGGTTCCACCCCCTTCAAGGTACAAATAAACTTCAATATTCCTATATTTGAAGGTCAGATAGACGCAAATGATGTAGACAAGTAGTTGAATCTACTAGAAGGGTATTTTTCTGTCCATAACTTTTCGAATAAAGAAAAGATTACTTTTGCGCTCCTCAAAGCCATTCCCCATGTCAAAGATTGGTGGGAAACTTTCTGTGAGAAAAATGAAACAGAGGAATCCTCGTTATTTTCAGTCATGGCCACCTAGGAATCTTTCAGGGATGCTATTAAGGAACAACACTACCCTGTTGGAAGTTATGACAACCTGTATACCAAATGGACCACACTGCAGCAAGAAAGAGACCAAGCAGTGTCAGATTTTACAAATATCTTCTATACCTTGTGCACCAAGTTGGGTATGAAAGATTCGGAGCGACATCTGGTGCTCAAGTATCGCGGTGCTCTGCATAGATACATCCAGACCAAAATGGAATTTATGGACATCTCATCCTTGTGCGCAGCCTACCGATATGCCGTCAAAATCGAGCAGAAGCTCAAAAACAATACACAACAATTTGGGCCTGGGAGCCCCTCACAACAAAAGCCAGAAAAGGGCGGCCCCAACCCACCGAACAAAGTACATAGCAAAGATGGGCAATATCAGTACAACCAATCCAAGCCACAAGCAAAGAAGGACATCGGAAAGACAGAGAAAGATACCGGGAAGTGGTGCGACTTCCATAAGAGCCCTTGGCATAACATTGTTGACTGTCGCTCAAAGAAGTCGCTGGTGGCCGAAGTGAAATCCTCTGAATCAAATGCAGATTATGACTTTGAGCCAGAACCAGAGAGGGGAAGACAGATTATTAACGCAAAACCCAGTGCCACCGTTGCTACCACCAAGCTCTAGCCTGGTGAACTAGATGAGCCATAAGAAGGAGAGCGCCTCTTCCATTCACAGATGTGGGTAAAAGACACCCCGCTGCACCTCATCATTGATATAGGTAGCCAGAATAACGTCATCTCAGCAGAGGTCATCAAGCGACTGGCCTTGCTAACAACGTTGTACCCACAACCATACACCATTGGATGGCTTCGCCAAGGAAGCAATCTCTGCGTCAGCCAACAGTGTCGACTGTCGTACGGCATCAAGCCCTTCAAAGACGAGGTATTGTGTGATGTTTCTCCTCTCAAAGTTTGTGATGTTATTTTGGGCCAACCTTATTTATGGAAACATCATGTTGTATATGAGTCTAGGCCTCATAGTGTTATTATTACTTTGAACAGAAAATTGTACAGGATACCTAAGACAGTCCCACCTAGTGTTATTTCCTTGATCTCTGCTAAGTAATGAAGGAAGGTCATCTCTCAGATGGGGAAGTTTGTCTTCTTCGTGATTCTCTCTCAGAATAAGCGAAAGATCACAGCCACATCCAGGGTCTCTGCGGTCGACCTCTCCACACAGCAAAAGAAAGTAGATAAGGTCGTGGAAGAATACTCGGATATCTTCTCCTCACCTATAGGGGTACCTCTACACTGTTAGGTCAAGCACCCCATCGATCTAACCCCCGACGCACCACTACCCAATGGGCCAGTATATCGTCGTTCTTTGTTAGAGAATGAGGAGATCAAGCGATAGATCCAAGAACTACTCCACAAGGGGAACATCCACCCCAGCTCATCACCTTGCAAGAGCCCAATCGTGTTGGTACAGAAGAAATATGGGACCTGGAGACTTTGTATTGATTACTGGGCTCTGAATAAAATCACAGTCAGAAAATGGTACCCGATTCCCCAAATCGATGACCTCCTTGATGAACTCACGAGGGCCAAATACTTCAGTAAGATTGATCTGAAGTCTGGATACTACCAGGTCCCGATAGAACAGACAGATGTATGGAAGACCGCCTTCAAGTCAAAGGAAGGACTTTTTGAATGGTTGGTCATGCCCTTTGGTTTGACAAATGCTCCAGCCACTTTCATGAGGATGATGGACGATATCCTATGACCATTCACCAATAATTTTGTAGTGGTGAATCTGGATGACATTCTTGGGTCGAACACTTGCAGCATATTCAAAAGGTTTTGCACACCCTGTGACAGCACAAGCTATATGCCAACTTGGAAAAATGCTCCTTCGGCATGGACAGGACCCATTACTTGGGCTACATCATTGATCAGCATGGCGTACATGTGGATTCAACCAAGATCCAAGTCATCCATGACTGGCCAGCCCAAACAACATTCAGTGAGCTTCGGAGCTTCTTGGGCCTTGCCAATTTCTACCGCAGGTCCGCGTTGGGTTTCTCCCATATTGCATGGGCCCTCAACCAAATAAACAGGAGTGGTGGTAAGGCGAAATTTGCATGGGGTCGGTCCCAACAACAAGCGTTCGATGATTTGAAGCAGTGCTTGTGCTTAGCCCCAGTACTTTCACTACCAGACCTGCAAGATCCTTTTGAGATCGAGACAAATGCTTCAGACTATGTTGTAGGAACCGTTCTCACTCAGCACGGCCACCCCATGGCCTATCATAGTGAGATCTGTCAGATATTATTCGTAAGTTCCCTACTTACGATAGAGAAATGTACTCCATTGTGCAATCATGCCTCCAGTGGAGACATTGCATTCTTAGGAAGGAGACAGTCATCCACACTGATCATAAGCCACTGCAGTTCATGCAGACACAGGGAAAATTGCAGAATGACCACCATCAAAAGTGGTCCACATACTTGCAGCAATTCTACCTCCACATCAAGTATAAAATAGGAAGCACCAATCACGTCGTTGATTGCCTCAGCAGACCGCCAGTCGCGGCACTCACCATGGTGCTAGACTCTTACGGCCATGAGACATCTAGATGGCCCCAACTCTATGAGACAGACCCTGACTTCACCACCACCTACCAAATGTTGGGTGCAAACATAGTTGTCGATAATTTCCATCTTCACGATGGGTTGTTGTGTCATCTGGTCCATATATGTGTTCCATCAAGTGAGCGAGCGAAGCTGATATGGGAAACCCACTACAGTCGGGTGGCAGGACACTTCGGCGTTGAAAAGACAGTGGCGATGCTACAGAAAAATTTCTATTGGCCGAAATTTTGACAACAGGTCAACAAGTATATCAGGTCCTGCATTGCCTGTGCTATTGCCAAACTGACCACTAAGAAACAGGGCCTATACACCCCCCTTCCTACTCCTGGCAGGCCATGGGAATCCATCTCAATGGACTACATTTTGGGCCTCCCATCCACCAAGCGGGGAAATGACTGTGTTTTTGTGGTTGTTGATCGCTTTTCTAAGATGGCGATTTTGGTTGCCTCCAAGAAAAGCATCACAGCAGAGGCCACTACCAAGCTATTCTTTGAATGAGTCTGGGTACATTTTGGAATCCCACAAACCATTGTCTTAGATCGGGATAGTCGATTTCTCATCACATTATGGTCGAGCCTCTGGTCACTACTGGACACCAAGCTCACCAAATCCACGGCCTTCCACCCCCAGACAGATGGCCAAACCGAGGTTGTAAATCAAATGATTATGCATATCCTTTGCATGTATAATTCAAAGCACCCTTGCACATGGGATGAGAGCCTTCCCTATGTCCAACATATCTACAATTGAGCCCTGCATAGCTCAACCGGCCACAACCCCTTTCAGGTGGGGTTGGGATTCCAACCATTGGGACCCATAGATGTTGCATCTCCCCTTGCGGTCACCTCGACTGACTCATCTCCTACTCCAACTGAAGTTGACAAAGCCACCTGGTTCATTGAGAAGATCTAGAACATCCACCAACAGGTTCAGGATATCCTACAGAAGTCGAATGGCAAGTACAAACAATGCCATGATCAACATCGGGTGCCGCATAAGTTTCAGGAGGGTGACAAAGTTTGGTTGCACTTGCAGAAAGAACGCCTTATAGGACCCCATCAGAAGCTTCTCCCACTTTATTATGGGTCGTACACTATCACTAAGGCCATGGGGAATAATCCTTTTGAGCTCAACATTCCTCCTTTCCTCGGTCTGCACCTAGTGTTCAACATGGATGTCCTTCGCCCTTATTTCCCTCCATTATTGGACACCTCAGAAGTAGCAGAACAACTGACACCAACAGAGCTCAACCCCAACTGCCTAAAATAGGAATCCAATGATCAGATTGTGGAAAGATAGATCAAGGGCACTCGACAACAAAGGATCCAGCTTTATCGAGTCGTGAAAGCAAGGCAGCTCCTGCACCAAGGCAAGTGGCTCACCCGGGGCCAAATTTAGCAGAAATTTCCTCATCTAATGGGGGACCTCAAAAAAATGGATACCATTGCTTCATAAGGAGGTAGGATTGATCCAAATGGATATCGATGGCCACCCACCTTTTCCAACTGGCTCAAAACAGTTTTCTGACAATTTTGGCAATTTACTATTTTTAGCAGTTTTAACTTTCGAGGCCATTTTGAGGGCCTAAATGAAGGTTTTTTGGGATCAAGATCCTCAATGATAATTAAAGGTATCATTGATCCCCCAAAATGAATCTCCTCGACGATACCTTTCCAACGAGCTATCACACGCCTAAAAAAAAGATTGTATGCAAAAGTTACGACCCCAGGAAGTTGATGTACTAACTTACCCAAACGGGGCCCACATGACTTTTGGCGCTTCATCTCCTAGGGTTAGGTTTTTGGATGTCTATGGTTTTTGGCATTCTTGCTTATTGTAAAAAGGCCTTCAAAGCCTCATTGTAACTTTTTTCTTGCAAATGCGCCACCATTCCAGCAAGCTTGTTTCTGCTGCATTTTACAGTTTCAGCTTATTTCGTTATTGAATAGAAAACCAATTTTACTGTATCTCTGTTATTTTGTTTTAAGCACCTGTTAATAATCTGTATTTATTTTGTTTTTCTCATAAAATCTGGATCATTAGGGCTTCAATAAAACCTTTAAAGTGTGAACTTTATAAGCCCCAACTTCCAAATGGAGGAAATCATTAAAACCTTTGAAGTGTAAACTTTATAAGCCCCAACTTCCAAATGGGGGAAATCATTGGAGGGTGGAGACTCAATGTTTAGAGGTCAACATTTATAAGATCAAATAAAAACTCTTTCACCCTTAACCTTTGAATGAAAGAGAAAAAGGGTTAGGTAATGTGGGTTCAAATAGAAGTAAGAATTTAGGAAAATTACTCAGGCATAACGTTCAAACTTTGACTAAGTTGTATGAAAAATTTTAAATTTAAAAACTAAAAACTTAATAAAAAGAAAAAGGTGGATGAATGAAATTAAAAAGTTTGTAAACTTTGTATTATGATTTTTTTTTTTTTAAGTACACTCATGGGTAACATCACCTTATCACAACACATTTTGAAATCAAATTGTTTAAGAGGTTTAGATTCTTGATGTTAACATCACCTTATCATAACACATTCAATGTATTATGTTAAAATCACCTTATCATAAAACGTGAGATTCAAATTCAAGAATCAAATTGTTTAAATTCAAGAATAAAATTGATTTTAAATTCAAGAATCAAATTGTTCAAATTCTTGATTTTAATTGAACACTGACAACATAGTGTGTTGTGACCAGTGTTTTAGATGGAAAAAACATAGAGTCTTATTCAATATGATGTGTCAGTAGAAAGGGTTGGTGGTAGAAAATCATATAAATGAGAGTTAATTGAATTTCTTTACAAGTCCTTAGTGGTAATTGCCACGCTTCCAAGTTGCAAAGTTCCTTTTAAATTTTTGTTTCTACAAAGTTAAATGAATGATAATTCAAGTCGTGTCAAAGTTTGATGAACTATTATTATACCTGTCGATAGGCATGGTATATAGTGTTGAGTTAGGTTTGACTTTCTATTAGTTTATGGTTGACCATAAAATATACACCCCTTTATCTAAAGTTTTAAAAAATAATGATTAATTTTAAATTTTAAATCTCATTTATCTGATATCTTATTGGCCAAAAACTTTGAAGTCTTATTTATGCCTTCACTTCCCCCAATGTTATTGTAATAAATATTTATTCCATATAGTCATTTCATGCCTACTCCTTGTCTCCCTATCTCCTTAAACAATACTTTCGTTATTATATTCGACAGGTATATGCTACCTAGTAGCCTTGTTTATGTCGCATCACATAGTAAGTATTAGTTACAATCAAAGTAGTTGCACTTGGATTTATTTGTAAGAAAGCAAGTACAACATTATAGTATTTTAGGATTTTAGGCTTTTTAAAAGCTATTTTGATATTATTTTTAAATATGTGGTAGATTTCCGTTATATAATTTTATAAGGAAAAAACAAATATTATGTTGAAAGGTATATTTTACAGTTTAATATAATAAGGATGTATAATTTAAAATAACATGATATAAATT
>JZKD02S2098526.1:193887-205937 GCA_000966675.3 Picea glauca
CTTAGCTTGTTACTCCATTTACAAAACCTTAACAAGTATTGTCCCTTATGAATCGATCATTCAAAGCTCTTTTTGTATTTGACTAATCTTTGAAAAGCCATAAATGGAAGCCCAACTTAATTAACATAGTATAGACACTCACTTTAATATAAATGAAAAATATTTGAACCTTGCATCATCAACATGGATGAGCAAATAATGTAAGAGAAGCCTTATATGAATATTGCAAATTTACAATGATAGATTTTTTGATGGACAATTTTGGGGAGCGGATGTTAAATATAGTTCATACCCTAAAGTTGAGCAAATTCTAATTGTAATCTATATAGTTGCATGTGGATAAGCCTTTTGTCCACACATATGATGCAAAATAATGCCAACATACCAAGTGAAATATGTCCATACCACTCTATCAACATTATTATACCATGTGATTAACATATACATAATAACATCAAAATAATGCCAACATACCAAGTAAAATATGTCCATACCACTCTATCAACATTATTATACCATGTGATTAACATATACATAATAACATCAATATACTAATAGCAACTTTAAATGGATAATTTTTATCCTAAGTGGACCTAATGGTTAAGAATATGTGTTTCCTCTTAAGAGGTCACAAGTTCAAATCTAGAAGGGAGTAGGGTATGTATACCTCTGTAGACTTTACCAATAAAATTGTTGGGTAGAAAAGGTTTCATACACCAATTTAGTTTTTAAACCTTAAAAAATATTATTATTGTTGTTATTGTTATTGTTATTGTTGTTATTATTATTTCATACATTTTTAAAACAAAAATGATACATTTCTTAATCTAATAAAAAAAATATATTTCATACCTTTTTAAAATAAAAATGATTCAATTATTAATTTATATTATAAATAAACAAAGATGATTCAATTATTAATTTATATTATAAATAAACAAAAATGATACATTTCTTAATCTAATAAAACAAATATGGTTCCTACCTTACCTTTTTAAAATAAAAATGATTCATTTATTAATATATAATTGGCATCAATCCATTAATAAAACAAATATGATTCCTATCTTTTTAAAATAAAAATGATACATTTATTAATTTATAATTGGCATCATTCCATTAAACCATTGAAAAAAAAATCCTTGAAATAATACTTATCACAATCAATCCAATAATTCATCCACGAGGTAAGAAAAAAACAAGATTCCTTAAAATAACGCATGTCACAATCAATCCATTAATTCATCCACTAAGTTAGTAAAAAAAATAAGATTCCTTAAAATAATGCATATCACAAAGTATGTGCATTGTGTACCATGTTCGGCAATTTTAAGAATTGAATGGTAGCCCTCCAAGCTCCCACTTTGCAACGTGATTTTTCTGAGTTTGAAAAGCACATGGAGTCAAAGGAGAGTTTATTATTGTAATTAATTTAATTACGTTGAAAGTATCGAGTGTTTATTATCGAGATTAATTTAATTGTGTTGAAAAAGTACGATAAATTAAATGTTAATAACAATTTTAATGGAATTATTGTAGAATTTAAATTTGGAGTTTTTTTTTATAAGATATTTTGAACGTTTAATATACCATTTTTTTTAAATATTATAATAATAATAAATTAATAAAAAAATAATATAATAAAAAAATAAATTTATTTTGATTTAGATTTTTTAAATATTGATATTTTTTATTAAAATAAATACTATATTATATTAATGTTTAATAAATTTAAATAATTCTAAATACATGTTAATGTCAACTTAAAATTGATTTTTTTTAAATATTATAATAATAATAAATTAATAAAAAAATTAATTTATTTTGATTTAGATTTTTTAAATATTGATATTTTTTATTAAAATAAATACTATATTATATTAATGTTTAATAAATTTAAATAATTCTAAATATATGCTAATGTCAACTTAAAATTGATAACTTTTTACAGTGTGTACTCATTGATTTTTACAAGTTACATTGAAACTATCTCATTTTATTAGGGTGGTAGGTTGGGGTGGGTCATTATAGACTTCGATGGGACAACATGAATTTTTTTCGCTTGGGACCTTTGTACTGTATCAAACAATCAAGCCAAAGCATATGCATTATGGCAATGACTAAAAATAATTAGGCATTGGTACTCAATCGCTGATACTAGGACACATATTGAGTTATTAATACGTCACACGTCTTGCAATCTAGGTCACCTCATCAAGCATCCGAACAATTATGAGAAGAGATGCAAGTCCATCCTTTGCATACACCAAGCTAAGAATGTGCACATTTGTGTACAAGGTGTTCACTTTACTCCTATTCGTAGTGGGATAATGCTTTGTTGCTCAAGATGCACCAAGGGAAAGATAGGTCTCCTCGTCTAGTAAGAAACCTCTTTGATTTCTCCTGGTTGGTGCTTGGTTTTTTGTTGGATTATTGTATGTTTTCAGGGGAGCCTCCCCCTTGGAGCTATATTCGTGCATAGGGATATTTGTGGTCTTGGGCTACTGTTTGTTTTAGCACCACAGTACGGTGATTCTCCTTAGCTTTTCATTTGAAAATTCTCTTGTCCTTTAATTCACTTATAGGGAAGTGTTCTCAACTCTTAAAATCAAGGCATTTGATCTCACTTAGGAAACATGAAGTGTGTTGTGGAAGTTGGACTACTGGAAACACGATGCATCTTACAACAACAGGAGTTAAAGGTCATAATGGGTACCTGATGGATTTTAAAGAACTCCAAGAAATTCATAAAGTCCTCAGAAACCATGAGGAACATATCCATTGCAACAGATCTTCAATTTTTATTGTCACATCAAAACTTCGTGAGATAGAATGTTAGGTCACGTCCCACATAGCAGAAATTATGGGTTCTATAGTGGAATTGAAGCAACAACTAGTAGTTTAGGAAGCAGAATGCGATCTTTTAAGAAGTCTGGCACTTGATTTGAACAAGGGAGATCAGTCCATGGTCTCAAACCAAAGACTCTCAGTCAACTCTTCTCGAGGGGAGCCAAAGGAGGATGAAACAATGAATTAGCTTGACAAAGAAATGGAAGTTGTGAATCAAGACCCTTATCATCTTAGTAAATGTTTGGAAGAAGCAGTGAATCGCTATGGTTTTTGCTAATTATTATGTTTTTCAGGGATATAAAAATCTTAGGCATATACTATAGAATATATAGTGTTGAGTACTAGGTAGTTTTGTTTAAGGATAAAGCCAAACTCCGTTTTGGGATTGTAGTAGGCCTTTTTTTGGACTATTTAGTGGCTATTTTGAAAACTTATTGAACAATACTGTGATGTAATTTCCATTGCAACATCAGTGGCAGTTTTTATCAATATACTTTTACCCAATTACTGTTAAAAAAAAAAAACTATCTCATTTTACAATATTATTCAATGTTTAATATATCTTACATTTACATCAAGACAATACAAATAACAAACCTCAAGATATATTACATGAAACGAGTATATGGAGCTTGTATCCACACCAAGTGGTGATGCATCCAAGACTCCTTTTTCTTTTATCATGTAAATATGTCATAAATCATTCGCATTCGATGTTGGAGACCACCTTTGGGGGTGGTAAAAAAACTCCAAATCCTAAAAAATGAAAATGCTTTGTTGGAACCATAGGGGAATGGGTAGTGATGCAAGGAAGAAGCCATGTGAGCTTTGATAAGATAAAAAATCCCAACCATCATTATCCTTCAAGCTTAATCTTCAAGCGGTCATAAACTACGAGCCTATCCCCTTCCTATTTAATCATATATGGTTGCATGATCACATATCCATGGAGGTTATATAAGCAATGTGGATTAAAATGGTTCATGGATCCTCGTCATTTGTATGGGAAAAATAAGATAAAAACAACTAAGAGGAACCTAAAATAATGGGTAATTTTTGTTGTATCCCCCCTTCCAAAGAAAGAGAAGAATTATAGTAGCAACTAAGTATCCTTCAAGCAACAATGGAAACCCAATAGATCACTCATCATATGCAAATAGATAAGAGAGATTTAGCTAGGAAGCTACACCAAGCTTTTCGTAGAGAATAGTAGCATTGGATTTTGAAATCAAGAAGTATTTCGCTACAAGTGGGATATAGGAACTCATCCTTATTTCATAAGTAGGTTTGTGCTAGACAACTAAGAAATCATGTAACATATATCCAACTTGAGTCTAGGCAGTATCTTAGAGTTTGAGGCTATCAAGACAATTGTTTATGAAAATTTCAAGTGCCTATACTCAAAAGAGGATCCAACCTTAGAGCTCATCATGCAAGATATGTTCTAGGTCATACCAAACATGGTCTCAGTGTAAGATGATATAGATTTAGTCCAACCAACAAAGGAAGAAGAATTTATTAGAGTCATATGAGGAGTAGATCCAAACAAAGCTCTAGGCATAGATGGCTTCTTTATCCACTTCTATAGGGCTTGTTGGCATATAATAAAATATGATCTCTATTGTATGCTAGACATATATTGCCAAAAATCCAAGTTGGGGAATGGGATAAACTCTTGTTTTTTGGATCTTGTTCCTAAAGAATGTAATCCCTCCTCCTTCACCAAGTTTTTCCTAATCTCATTGTGTAATGCCTCTTACAAAATTTTGACCAAAATCCTAGCAGACAGATTGATTCATAAACTCCCTTGTTAATATTGGAGAATCAAGGGGGATTCATTCAACAACATCAAATCAATAGAACATCCTCCCATGAATGAATCTATACAAACTAGTAGGTCCCACAACAAGAAAGGAATGGTAATTAAAATCAACATGGCCAATGTCTTTGATAGATTTAGGTGTAAATTCCTTTTTGCAATACTTAGAGAATGTGGATTTGTGCATCACTTTAGAAGTTGGATTAAAGATCGCATTAGACAACTCTGGATTACTCCTTTATTGAATGGTAGGTCAGCCCCCTTCTTCCAAAGTAGTTGGGTCTTGTGTTGGGGATGCCCTCTTTTCCCCATGTTATATATTCTCATGTTAGAATCTATGGGAAGAAAAACTAGAGCAAGAGAGGTGGATTGGACACTTGATGGGGATAAAAATTGTTAGAGGTGTTAAGACAATTAACCATTCTCAATTTGCAAATGAAACCTTCTTGTTAGCAGGTGCCTTGGTGGTTATAGCCAATAAATTCAAGTATGTTTTGAGTTCCTATTTGGACGCTTCTAGAGGAAAAATCAATAAATACAAAAGTAACATTTACGGTTGGAATGCCTCTTTACACATGTTGCAACACATAGCATGGACATTGGAATTCTCCCTAGTAAATCCGTGGACATCCTTCAAATATTTGGGGATCCCTATTGCCTTAATATAACCAAAGGCATTAAATTGGATGCATAACCTCTAGAACATTAATAAAAATGGCACAATGGGTTTCTCAGTGGTTGAACCCAACAGGTTGGGTTGTATTGGTCAAACTATATATATCATCCCTCTAGTCCTATCAAGGCTCAACACTACTAACTCCAGTTAGTATTTACANAAAGGTCATAATGGGTACCTGATGGATTTTAAAGAACTCCAAGAAATTCATAAAGTCCTCAGAAACCATGAGGAACATATCCATTGCAACAGATCTTCAATTTTTATTGTCACATTAAAACTTCGTGAGATAGAATGCTAGGCCACGTCCCACATAGCAGAAATTATGGGTTCTGTAGTGGAATTGAAGCAACAACTAGTAGTTTATGAAGCAGAATGCAATCTTTTAAGAAGTTTGGCACTCGATTTGAACAAGGGAGATCAGTCCATGGTCTCAAACCAAAGACTCTCAGTCAAGTCTTCTCAAGGGGAGCCAAAGGAGGATGAAACAATGCATTAGCTTGACAAAGAAATGGAAGTTGTGAATCAAGACCCTTAGCATCTTAGTAAATGTTTGGAAGAAGCAGTGAATCGCTATGGTTTTTGCTAATTATTATGTTTTTCAGGGATATAAGAATCTTAGGCATATACTATAGAATATATAATGTTGAGTACTAGGTAGTTTTGTTTAAGTATAAAGCCAAACTCTATTTTGGGATTGTAGTAGGCCTTTTTTTGGACTATTTAGTGGCTATTTTGAAAACTTGTTGAACAATATTGTGATGTAATTTCCATTGCAACATTAGTGGTAGTTTTTATCAATATACTTGTATCTAATTATTGTTAAAAAAAAAAAAACTATCTCATTTTACAATATTATTCAATGTTTAATATATCTTACATTTACATCAAGTTGTGCAAAGAACAATACAAATAACAAACCTCAAGATATATTACATGAAACGAGTATATGGAGCTTGTATCAACACCAAGTGGTGATGCATCCAAGACTCCTTTTTCTTTTATCATGTAAATATGCCATAAATCATTTGCATTCGATGTTGGAGACCACCTTTGGGGGTGGTAAAAAAACTCCAAATCCTAAATAATGAAAATGCTTTGTTGGAACCATAGGGGAATGGGTGGTGATGCAAGGAAGAAGTCATGTGAGCTTTGATAAGATCAAAAATCCCAACCATCATTATCCTTCAAGCTTAATCTTCAAGCGGTCATAAACTACGATCATATCCCCTTCCTATTTAATCCTATATGGTTGCATGATCACATATCCATGGAGGTTATATAAGCAATGTGGATTCAAATGGTTCATGGATCCTCGTCATTTGTATGGGAAATATAAGATAAAAACAACTAAGAATAACCTAAAATAATGGGTAATTTTTTTTGTATCCCCCCTTCCAAAGAAAGAGAAGAATTATAGTAGCAACTAAGTATCCTTCAAGCAACAATGGAAACCCAATAGATCACTCATCATATGCAAATAGACAAGAGAGATTTAGCTAGGAAGCTACACCAAGCTTTTCGTAGAGAATAGTAGCATTGGATTTTGAAATCAAGAAGTATTTCACTACAAGTGGGATATAGGAACTCATCCTTATTTCATAAGTAGGTCTGTGCTAGACAACTAAGAAACCATGTAACACATATCCAACTTGAGTCTAGGAAGTATCTTAGAGTTTGAGGCTATCAAGACAATTGTTTATGAAAATTTCAAGTGTGTATACTCAAAAGAGGATCCAACCTTAGAGCTCATCATGCAAGATATGCTCTAGGTCATACCAAACATGGTCTCAGTGTAAGATGATATAGATTTAGTCCAACCAACAAAGGAAGAAGAATTTATTAGAGTCATATGAGGAGTAGATCCAAACAAAGCTCTAGGCATAGATGGCTTCTCTATCCACTTCTATAGGGCGTGTTGGCATACAATAAAATATGATCTCTATCGTATTCTAAACATATCTTGCCAAAAGCCCAAGTTGGGGAGTGGGATAAACTCTTGTTTTTTTTATCTTGTTCCTAAAGAATGTAATCCCTCCTCCTTCACCAAGTTTTTCCTAATCTCCTTGTGCAATGCCTCTTACAAAATTTTGACCAAAATCCTAGCAAACAGATTGATTCATAAACTCCCTTGTTAATATTGGAGAATCAAGGGGGATTCATTCAACAACATTAAATCAATAGAACATCCTCCTCATGAAAGAATCTATACAAACTAGTAGATCCCACAACAAGAAAGGAATGGTAATTAAAATCAACATGGCCAATGTCTTTGATAGAGTTAGGTGTAAATTCCTTTTTGCAATACTTAGAGAATGTGGATTTGTGCATCACTTTAGAAGTTGGATTAAAGCTCGCATTAGACAACTATGGATTACTCCTTTAGTGAATGGTAGGTTAGCCCCCTTCTTCCAAAGTAGTTGGGTCTTGTGTTAGGGATGCCCTCTTTTCCCCATGCTATATATTCTCATGTTAGAATCTATGGGAAGAAAAATTAGAGCAAGAGAGGTGGATTGGACACTTGATGGGGATAAAAATTGCCAGAGGTGTTAAGACAATTAACCATTCTCAATTTTCAAATGAAACCTTCTTGTTAGCAGGTGCCTTGGTGGTTATAGCCAATAAATTCAAGTATGTTTTGAGTTCCTATTTGGACGCTTCTAGAGTAAAAATCAATAAATACAAAAGTAACATTTACGGTTGGAATGCCTCTTTACACATGTTGCAACACATAGCATGGACATTGGAATTCTCCCTAGTAAATCCGTGGACATCCTTCAAATATTTGGGGATCCCTATTGCCTTAATATAACCAAAGGCATTAAATTGGATGCATAACCTCTAGAACATTAATAAAAATGGCACAATGGGTTTCTCAGTGGTTGAACCCAACAGGTTGGGTTGTATTGGTCAAACTATATATATCATCCCTCTAGTCCTATCAAGGCTCAACACTACTAACTCCAGTTAGTATTTACATAAATGATTGGGATAGAAATTAGAAAATTCATGTGGTAGGGAGGGAAGTTTAACAACAACAAAAAAATCATTTTGTGCAATGGAATATAGTACATTCCCCCTCAAAAAATGGATGATTGGCAATCTAAGATCCTTTGTTGATGAACTTGGCTTTGGGAGCTAAAATCTTGTGGTGATTATAGCCAACAAATTCAAGTATGTTTTGAGTTCCTACTTGGATGCTTCTAGAGGAAAAATCAATAAACATGTAAGTAACATTTACGGTTGGAATGCCTCTTTACACACGCTGCANAATGCATTAGCTTGACAAAGAAATGGAAGTTGTGAATCAAGACCCTTAGCATCTTAGTAAATGTTTGGAAGAAGCAGTGAATCGCTATGGTTTTTGCTAATTATTATGTTTTTCAAGGATATAAGAATCTTAGGCATATACTATAGAATATATAGTGTTGAGTACTAGGTAGTTTTGTTTAAGGATAAAGCCAAACTCCGTTTTGGGATTGTAGTAGGCCTTTTTTTGGACTATTTAGTGGTTATTTTGAAAATTTGTTGAACAATACTATGATGTAATTTCCATTGCAACATCAGTGGTAGTTTTTATCAATATACTTTTACCCAATTACTGTTAAAAAAAAAAAACTATCTCATTTTACAATATTATTCAATGTTTAATATATCTTACATTTACATCAAGTTGTGCAAAGCACAATACAAATAACAAACCTCAAGATATATTACATGAAATAAGTATATGAGCTTGTATCAACACCAAGTGGTGATGCATCCAAGACTCCTTTTTCTTTTATCATGTAAATATGTCATAAATCATTCGCATTCGATGTTGGAAACCACCTTTGGGGGTGATAAAAAAACTCCAAATCCTAAAAAATGAAAATGCTTTGTTGGAACCATAGGGGAATGGGTGGTGATGCAAGGAAGAAGCCATGTGAGCTTTGATAAGATAAAAAATCCCAACCATCATTATCCTTCAAGCTTAATCTTCAAGCGGTCATAAACTACAAGCCTATCCCCTTCCTATTTAATCCTATATGGTTGCATGATCACATATCCATGGAGGTTATATAAGCAATGTGGATTCAAATGGTTCAAGGATCCTCGTCATTTGTATGGGAAATATAAGATAAAAACAACTAAGAGGAACCTAAAATAATGGGTAATTTTTTTTGTATCCCCCCTTCCAAAGAAAGAGAAGAATTATAATAGCAACTAAGTATCCTTCAAGCAACAATGGAAACCCAATAGATCACTCATCATATGCAAATAGAAAAGAGAGATTTAGCTGGGAAGCTACACCAAGCTTTTCGTAGAGAATAGTAGCATTGGATTTTGAAATCAAGAAGTATTTCGCTACAAGTGGGATATAGGAACTCATCCTTATTTCATAAGTAGGTTTGTGCTAGACAACTAAGAAATCATGTAACATATATCCAACTTGAGTCTAGGCAGTATCTTAGAGTTTGAGGCTATCAAGACAATTGTTTATGAAAATTTCAAGTGCCTATACTCAAAAGAGGATCCAACCTTAGAGCTCATCATGCAAGATATGTTCTAGGTTATACCAAACATGGTCTCAGTGTAAGATGATATAGATTTAGTCCAACCAACAAAGGAAGAAGAATTTATTAGAGTCATATGAGGAGTAGATCTAAACAAAGCTCTAGGCATAGATGGCTTCTCTATCCACTTCTATAGGGCGTTTTGGAATATAATAAAATATGATCTCTATCGTATGCTAGACATATATTGCCAAAAATTCAAGTTGGGGAGTGGGATAAACTCTTGTTTTTTGGATCTTGTTCCTAAAGAATGTAATCCCTCCTCCTTCACCAAGTTTTTCCTAATCTCCTTGTGAAATGCCTCTTACAAAATTTTGACCAAAATCCTAGCAAACAGATTGATTCATAAACTCCCTTGTTAATATTGGAGAATCAAGGGGGATTCATTCAACAACATCAAATCAATAGAACATCCTCCCCATGAAAGAATCTATACAAACTAGTAGGTCCCACAACAAGAAAGGAATGGTAATTAAAATCAACATGGCCAATGTTTTTGATAGAGTTAGGTGTAAATTCCTTTTTGCAATACTTAGAGAATGTGGATTTGTGCATCACTTTAGAAGTTGGATTAAAGATCACATTAGACAACTATGGATTACTCCTTTATNATCTTAGGCATATACTATAGAATATATAGTGTTGAGTACTAGGTAGTTTTGTTTAAGGATAAAGCCAAACTCCGTTTTGGGATTGTAGTAGGCCTTTTTTTGGACTATTTAGTGGTTATTTTGAAAATTTGTTGAACAATACTATGATGTAATTTCCATTGCAACATCAGTGGTAGTTTTTATCAATATACTTTTACCCAATTACTGTTAAAAAAAAAAAACTATCTCATTTTACAATATTATTCAATGTTTAATATATCTTACATTTACATCAAGTTGTGCAAAGCACAATACAAATAACAAACCTCAAGATATATTACGTGAAACGAGTATATGGAGCTTGTATCAACACCAAGTGGTGATGCATCCAAGACTCCTTTTTCTTTTATCATGTAAATATGTCATAAATCATTCGCATTCGATGTTGGAGACCACCTCTGGGGGTGGTAAAAAAACTCCAAATCCTAAAAAATGAAAATTTTTTGTTGGAACCATAGGGGAATGGGTGGTGATGCAAGGAAGAAGCCATGTGAGCTTTGATACGATAAAAAATCCCAACCATCATTATCCTTCAAGCTTAATCTTCAAGCGGTCATAAACTACGAGCCTATCCCCTTCCTATGTAAGCCTATATGGTTGCATGATCACATATCCATGGAGGTTATATAAGCAATGTGGATTCAAATGGTTCATGGATCCTTGTCATTTGTATGGGAAATATAAGATAAAAACAACTAAGAGGAACCTAAAATAATGGGTATTTTTTTTTTGTATCCCCCCTTCCAAAGAAAGAGAAGAATTATAGTAGCAACTAAGTATCCTTCAAGCAACAATGGAAACCCAATAGATCACTCATCATATGCAAACAGACAAGAGAGATTTAGCTGGGAAGCTACACCAAGCTTTTCGTAGAGAATAGTAGCATTGGATTTTGAAATCAAGAAGTATTTCGCCACAAGTGGGATATAGGAACTCATCCTTATTTCATAAGTAGGTTTGTGCTAGACAACTAAGAAATCATGTAACATATATCCAACTTGAGTCTAGGTAGTATCTTAGAGTTTGAGGCTATCAAGACAATTGTTTATGAAAATTTCAAGTGCCTATGCTCAAAAGAGGATCCAACCTTAGAGCTCATCATGCAAGATATGTTCTAGGTCATACCAAACATGGTCTCAGTGTAAGATGATATAGATTTAGTCCAACCAACAAAGGAAGAAGAATTTATTAGAGTCATATGAGGAGTAGATCTAAACAAAGCTCTAGGCATAGATGGCTTCTCTATCCACTTCTATAGGGCTTGTTGGCATATAATAAAATATGATCTCTATCGTATGCTAGACATATATTGCCAAAAATCCAAGTTGGGGAGTGGGATAAACTCTTGTTTTTTGGATCTTGTTCCTAAAGAATGCAATCCCTCCTCCTTCACCAAGTTTTTCCTAATCTCCTTGTGCAATGCCTCTTACAAAATTTTGATCAAAATCCTAGCAAACAGATTGATTCATAAGCTCCCTTGTTAATATTGGAGAATCAAG
>JZKD02S2098526.1:219551-242936 GCA_000966675.3 Picea glauca
TTTTATTATTATAATATTTTTAGAAGAATAATATATTAAGCGTTCGAAGTCGAAGTATCTTTATCAAAAGAGAGTCCAAATTTGAATTCTACCATGATTGCATTAAAATTGTTATTAACACTTCATTTACCCTATGTGCTTCTTTCAACGTAATTAACTTAATCTTGATAATAAACACTCAATTAACTATATGTGTTTTTCAAACTTTAAAAAAATTAAGTTGTGAAGTGGGAAGGCTATCATTCAATTCTTAAAATTAGTGAACATGTTACGCATACACATATGTGATATGCATTATTTGAAGGGATATTTTTTCCTTTATTAGTCCCTGCACTTCGGGCCGATGGACTAATAATAATCAGTTTTCCAATCTCTGCACATAAACCGATGCAAACAAAACAGTTTAACCAAAGTTTTTATGCATTCATACAATTTTCTCACTCGTTTATCCTAAGTTTTGATCTTTGAGGTGTTATTTGGCCTCTTCCTGAGGAAGAGGCCCATATTTTCCACCAAAACCTTAGTTTAAAATATAAGTTTGATTGTGATTTTTTCCTTTATTAGTCCCTGCCCTTCGGCCTGAGGGACTAATAATAATTAGTTTTCCAATCTTTGCACACAAATCGATGCAAACAAAACAATTTAACCAAAGTTTTTATGCATTCATACAAATTTTTCACTCATTTATCTTAGGTTTTGATTTTTGAGGTGTTATTTGGCCTCTTCCTCAGGAAGAGGCCCATATTTTCTACCAAAACCTTAGTTTAAAACATAGGTTCGATTGTGATTGTTTTGGATATCAAGTGATGCTAGCAATGAATCTAACATTACTTCCTAGCATTAAATGTTTGCTAGGTTTTTCCATTTTCCATATAGTTTAACGTAAGAGTTAACAATTTGGCCACATATCAGGGTGCCATAAATGTTTTTTGGTTTTTTTATGATATGGGTGTCAAGTGTTTAGTAGCTGCTCATTGTCACTAGCTCAATGTCCACTCCCTAAGTTGGACGTTGTTGAGCTTCCACCTACACAACCATGCAAAAACTACGGTGATATACTCTCTTAAAGTGTAAGGAACTTAACTTGTATACTTCCTTACAGACTTGTTGTTGGTGTTTTAAGTTCCGATGGGTGTTCTGTTGTTTGTGTTGTAAGTTCCGTTGGGTGTCTTGTTGTTGGTGTTGTAAGTTATGTTGGGTGTCACTTATTCCTCTTCTTCTCTAATTAAAGGGTTGTTTCTACATTTTCGCTCCATTGCAATGCTAAAACCGGGTTACCGTGTTAAAACCAGGTTACATCCCTGAAACCATGTTTTGCTTCATTACAGCTCGGAAACCGGGTATCTTTTCCCTTGATAATTGGTTTGATGGTTCTCGCTCGAACTTCTCTGAATCTTTAACTTCTTTGAATTTTTCCTTGGAAGATTCTTAATATCTCTTGGGATTATGGCTAGAGCTTTTCAACCAAAGAAAGAGCATAAGCCCTTATTCCATTCCTAACCCTAAAAGCCTAAAAAGGGAATCTAAGTTATTACTGAGGCTTTCACATTGTTAAATATTGAAGGAAAATCATTTATTCCCCTCAACTATACGAATATGTTCTTTCCTGAACTGCACGAATAGGTCGGTCTTTCCTGAATTGCACGATACGAATATGGTCTTTCTTGAACTAGGGGAATAGGTAAAATAGTATTATAGCACTGCCAGCCAACCAACCAAGCAATAGAAATAGTAAGCCAACAATTTTCATAGCCCCTACACCAGTTCTCTTTATGTCCAACTATCATCCAGATTATCTGATATCATTTGTAGATATAGCATATTATTACTCATCAAGGCCTACTAATTTATGCGTTCAGCCTCAGGACAACCCTTTCATCTACCTTTCGTGCACAACGTATTCAACCTCACACACAACAATTTGTAGCAGAATAAATAACACAATAAGTCGCATTGTCATAGCCTAGTTCCTTCTAAATCACCACCACAGTCTATCAATAGCACACCATGCCTCAAATTGATAATTGGTTTAATGGTTCTCGCTCGAACTTCTCTGAATTTTTAACTTCTTTGAATTTTTTCCTGGAATGAAATATTTGAGGTCTGTGAAAAGAGACCAAGTTACCTAGAGGAATATGAGAGATCTGGAATATGCGATATTTGGAAAGGAACATGGACACATCAACCAATATCGATGTCAAGTCCACGTAGGGCCAAGCCCATTCCATCAATGCATCAACCGCTCTTGATAATCTCCAAGCTTGGATCTATCTCTAGGTCTATTCCCTACTATGAAGTGTGGTAATGTTTGTTATGTTCTTTGTTTGATGCTATGACTAGATTTGGGATGGTGTTTTGACTAGAGTGTCTTATATAATATGTTGTTGTTTTTGTTCTTTGCATGCAACTTTAACATGGAATATTGTTTCTTGTCTGTAGTTTTCACCCGTAGGATACATACTACAAAATACGACTTCTTTCTTGTCCTTTTTTTTGAACCTTGATTATTGACTACAGAGGATGAAGTCGGTTGCTTCCTTTTCTTTAAAACATGGTACATACCATGGAGGATGAAATCTGGATCACTGGTTCCTATTGTGGTAAAAAGAATGAATTAAAGTTATGAAATTTGTGTACATTTTTGTGTAGAAATTGGCATAAGATTTTTTTTGAATACACATATTGTTACTCAAATGTAATTCTACAAACTATAAATTTTCAATACTTGAGTCAGTGTGTGCAAACTTTCTTGCAATCTTATAGAAACATTAACAGAAATGTTAGAAAATAATGTTTGTCAATTGATGTTTTTTGAAAACTGCAATGTGTGAAAACAACAATGTCTGCAACACATTGTAATTGAGAAGACTGTTATGAACACTCTTTCGAATTCTATCATTCACCTATCATTCAGAAGGTTACTTTGTAGGCATGACCCATAAAAAATCCAAACAATTGTTATAAACGTTTATAAATATAGATCAATCCATTGCTTTATATACACTTTGAATTGTAATTCTCATTGTTCCTTCCAGTCTTTAGCGTGTTTTCTCTTGTCTCATAGATTTTTATCAAGAAGCCCAACTATATCTTGGAAGGATTTTCATTATTCTTTAGACGTCTAATTTTCAATATTTGAAAAACAAATTTTGTTATTTTATAAGGAAACTCCAATATCTGAAAACAAATTTGGTTATTTTATAAGGAAACTCGTTAGAATATAGATCGATCTATAAGTTCTTACTGGAGTTGGAAATCATACACGAAATGTTCACAACATATGAACTTAGGCTCCGATACAGCTTGTCATAACCTTAGCTTAGCAAGTAGGGGTCGTTGTTGTTTTCACGCTCTAGGATCCGTTGTACGAAACCACATATGGTGCAGCCTGCCTGGGTGCGATCAACAGATTGTGATAGCTCACTTTCCTACTGGATCGATGGAGGTGGGTAGCCTATATCCAATCACATACATGGAGGGAAAAACATTAGGATGAAATAAGTGGCTAAGATGTGTTTTGTTTCTATTGAAACCTAGTCAAATGCTCATGTGCTCATGCTTTTAAACCACTGGATTCTTTGCCGCCTCAAATGATCCACCCACCCTTGCCCTTGTTCTCTTCATTGGGAAGTAAATCAACTTTGTGCATGATTCTACTAGGTATTTCCCTCCTAGCGCTATCCATGATCGTTAACTTCCTTCCATTTAATTAACACTTCTTTCAGTAAGAGCTCTTTTCTTTCCATAGTAGGTTTCAACAGAATTGGATATTGTCGGGCTTTAAACATTTGCATCACAATATTCACCCTGAAATATAAATCAAAATATTCATAGTGAAATATAAATAATGTGAAATATAAATAATACAATTGTTTCAATGCTCTGACATATAATTAAGTGCATTAACATCACTCTGAACAAAATTGAAAGAATGAGCTTTCAAGCACTCACATCGCTCTCAACAAAAATTGGAAGCACAAGCTTTGAAGTAAAAATGGCTAAAATCTTGATTTCCACGTATATTTCTACCTCACTAACATCGCTCTCAACAAGCACACACATGCTTTGAAGAAAAAATGGCTCAAATCTTGATTTCCACGTATAATTCTACCTTTCATCGGGATCATGATTTTCACATATATTTTTTTCTTAGTCCTTCCTTGTAGATGGTGGTTTTCAAATTTTATTTCACTCATAGATGGCGTTGTCGTAGAACAACCTGACACATGTATGGCAACAAGGCAGGTCAATTACTGTCCAGAAAAGTTAGTGCATTTTAACTTCGATCAATAGACTAATTCACTTTCTCTTTGCTTACCAACTATCATTTGGCCATTTTAGAGGAGCTTAAAAGTTGACAAGTGCTTGTACATAAGTCATTTGATTTCTTGTTTAGTGGGTTATCACGATAGTGTGCAGAGTCTACACCATGACAAATTTCCAGATTTGAACCATACTCAACAGCTTGGGACATATTACCAACTCTTCTCTACCTTAAATTGCAGTTGTTAGTGCCACTTTTAGTCAATCTGGTTTTAAAAGACCTCAGAATGAGCACAAAAAATTCAAACCATCGTTGTGTCATGTCTTGTCAGGCCTTAGGCCTCACATTTTCAGTTTTTTCTAAATGTAATGAAAACATTTCCGATTGATGTGTTTACAAACATCAAACACACCTATCATATGTGGAAGGCTTTTGAGTTGATGTTGATCTAACTGTATATCTACGTCAATGCAAATTGTCTTTAAGTTTCACGCTTCATGCTTTTAGAGTTGTCCTTCCTCTTCCTGGCAGGGACTTGTTGCTACGCAATTACCCTTGTTTCGTCAATGAATTAATTATGATATGCATTATTTTGAAGAATGTTTTTTTTCTTACTTATGAATGTAAAAAAATTACATTATTTTAATGTATGAATTATTTTTATTTTATTATATGTTTAGAATGTAAATGGATAAAAAATATTTATTTGGAGTTGATGATGTCATATTAATATTATTCTACATATGACAATCACATAGCATGATAATGTTGATAAAGTAGCATGGGAGAGATCCACTTGGTATGTTGGCATCATTTTGCTTGACATACATGGAATAAGAGCTTATGGCACGATAATGTTGATAAAGTAGCATGGGACAGCTCCACTTGGTATGTTGGCATCATTTTTCTTTCATACATGGAATAAAAGTTTGTTTGTGTATATAACAAATATAATACAATTAGAATTTGAGCAATTTGAGCAACTTTAGAGTATGAACTATATTTAACATTAGTTCTTTAAAATTGTCATCACATTGTTAAAAAAATTTCTATAAAAAAATGTATCATTATAAATTTGCAATATTCGTGAAGTTGCTTCTTACATTATTTACTCATCTATGTTGACAATGCAAGGTTCAAATCTTTTTTCTTTATATTAAAGTGAGTATCTATACTATGTTAACTGACTTGGGCTTTTCATTTATAGTTTTTCAAAGATCAATCAAATATAAAGGGAACTTTGAATGATCGATTTATAAGGGACAATACTTCTTAAGGTTTTGAAATTGGGTAACAAGCTAAGCAAACTTGACTACGAGGGGAAACCCCATGTTTAAATGCACTTGAGTTAGAGTCGTACTAAGATGTGTGATACGGGTGACCTTCCTAGGACGTCATTGTAAGTCCTAAACGTGATGACTAATGCTTTGTGATAAATTTCACTAGTTTCAATTCCACATTTCACTTATGTGAACATCACCTAATACACTAAATATTAAATAGACTATTCAAACTTTTAAGAAAACTAATCCCCCAAAAAATTATTTAAATAGAAAACATTACAAATATTAAAAAAAAACTTTTAAATTTTATCAATGAAAAAAAAATCTCATCACAATTAACTTATTAATTTTGACACAAATAATTACTTAAAAAACCACGAAATGAAAATATTAACGTTGAACAAAAGATTTTATAATTACATACATAAAAACTACATGTTAGAAATGGTGGTTTAAAAATTTTGCACCACAAATTTCGATGTAAATTATAAAAATTAAAATAAATTAACTTTTATTTATTAAACTACATGTTAGAAAAGGTGGTTTAAAACTTCAACACGCAAATTTCGATGTAAATTATAAAAATTAAAATAAATTAACTTTTATTTATTCTTTGGTATTACTAATTATGACTACAACAATAGTGGTTAAGAGCATAATTGAAAGTCAATACTACATAATTAAAAGTAGTCACCATAGTTTTTTTGTGTTATTAGTGAGAAAAACCTAGCATATTGTATTAATGAATTCTTCACTTTATTGTCAAATCACAAATGTGTATGAAACATCAAAAGTAGTCCATAAGCTCATCAAATTAGATATATATCAATGTAAATCCATCTTAACCTTATATCTATCCAATGTCAAGAAGGATTGATTTTTTTGGAAGTGCAACCATTTTTGGATTGCAAAAACTTGAAGAAATGTTTGCACTTATGAAGATTTGTTCCATCTTGAGGGTTTGATAAATCCGTGTTAAGATAGATTTATGTTGGTGTTATTTCATTTAGTTCATTTTTTGTTGATAGGATCCCCTTCTTCCTTAGAATATTTGGATGGAGAGTGGCTCAAACACCAACCACAATAAAAACTAGTAACTTTAAGAAATTTGACGAAATTAAACTTGTGACATGTGGACATCCTCATCAACAACATGTCTTGAACAAATGATTCAACCAATAAAAAAAAACCTTGAAACCATACATACACATATAAAAGATGACTTAATTATCCTTATTTTTATTATTTTGTAGTTTGTAAACTTATACTAAGTTATATTAAATTACACCTCCTTATTATATTAAATTATAAAATATACCTTTCAACATGATATATATATATATTTTTAATTATATAATCGAAGTTTACCACATTCTACATATCAAAATACAATTATACTTTAGAAAAACAAAAAAAACTATACTGTTGTACTTGCTTTCTTATAAATAAATATAAGTGCAACTACTTTGATTGTAACTAATACTTACCATGTGACCGTGAGATATATCTCACGGCGACATAAATAATAGTTAATCAAACTTTGATGCGACTTAAATTATCGTTCATTTAACTTTGTTCTTTCGTGCGAGAGCAAGAAACAAAAATTTAAGATCTTCTGAAAAACATAGAATTTTTTTTCTATATTTTCAAACCAGGGGCGACCAGGGGTGACCAGGAACCATGGAGGTGAACCTAGAACCCGGATATTTAGAACCTCGTAGTCCTTCCCTGAGACCTTCCCTTGGTTGCAGGTCCCTATTTTCCTAGCTACCCTGTCAGTGACCTGTAATACTCCTTTGCTCGGGTCCGTCTCGATTTTTGAGTGCATTGGGTTTGTTTGCTATCAGAGCGTCTCTCTCAGTCTCGTTTGTCTTCTAGTCTTGACAGGGATTGGTTTTCTCAACTTTGTTAGGCCCGAGCCCCCCTAACCAACTACGTTTTTATAGCATCTTTTGCCCTCTTTTTCGCTCCTCCCCACTAGCCCACACTCTCCCATTCACTATTAAGCTTTTTTCAGTGGGCCTGGAGTGGTCCCCTAGCTATTATATAAAATGGAACCTCTGTCAAATTCTCTTATGCACCCAGCAGACGAACTCATCTGGAAATAGGAGGGTCTTTTCGATAAAGTAGACTCCCTGGAAAAAAAGCTATCGACTCTTTCTTCCAAGCCCATTTCAAACTGCCTTTCCGCTCCCGCTGATTTCCCTGCTAGGATAGGCTCTCCTCCAATGACAAGAGCTCCTGCTCCGAGCCCTCTCCACCTTCTACTGACAGGATCCTCCCTGTATCCAACACCTCTTTACCTCCGAACTGTCCTAGCCGACATACCTTTTCGGAAGTTCAAAGAGTCCCTCCATCCCCTCATCGAGTTGCATCTTATGGTCGCAAGGAGTGGAAATCAAATAGAAGAACCAAGAGATTGGTGCTGGGCGATGGAGTGGGCTTAGAAGACCTTTGTAAGATGTCTATCTGTGCTCTGGTAGGTCATATATCTTACAAAAGTTTGAACTCACAACCTCTGGAGGACTGGATAAAGATTAAGTGGTTTCCGCTCTTAGGCTACTGCCCGGATGTCCTGTACCTTAAAAAAGGTTGGCTCTGCTTCTACTGTAGATCTCCTGAAGATGATTCACTGTTATTATCTTCTTTATGAGTCTTTGGGGGAAGCACCCTCATGCTCAAGCGCTGGCGAATGACATTCAATCCAGACACCGACTACTTCCAGCTCAGACATCTTTGGGTGTTTCTCCCGGGTCTTCCACTCCATCTCTGGAATGAAGGAGCCATTAGAGCTATAGGCGACTCCCTGGGCAAGTTCATTACTTTTGACACACAGTCACTCACGGGATCCTTGAGGAAAATGGGCAGGGTACTGGTCGAGATGGACATAACTGCTGGTCTGCCGGAAACTCTAGAGATCGATTGGAGAGGACGAAAATTACTACAGAACCTGGACTATCTTGGTCTCCTGTTCTGCTGCAACCGATGTCGTGAAACTGGCCATCTTCGCCAAACCTGTCCTGGTAAGTCCTGGATCGACCCCTCTGATGATGCCGACCTAGATCTAAACCCTCCTGACTTTATGGATGCTGATCCTTCCCTTGCGTTTTTGGATACTCCCCCTGATCCTCCCTCCCCGCCCTTACCTGGACAACCTGAACCTCTGACATCTAAGCTATTTCAGCTGTGTCCCACTCTTTTTATTTCACTCACCATTGCTGAAAAGGAAACCGTCAATCACTCTCAATGGCTCTCTTCCTCCTCCTTCTCCAAGCCTCCCCTTCCTGAAGCTGAGTTGCCACAACCTCCCTCTCCCTTGGCTCCATCTCTTGACAGCTCCTTATGTACTACCATTGATCCTACACTTCTCCCTACCCCCTCTCCCCCTTCGCTCCCCCTTCCACCTTCCCTGCCGACCATACAACCCAGTCCTCCTATCCTTTCCATTGACCCAGAAGATCCCCTAATGATAATCCTTGGTTATAGACAGCCGGATGAAGACGAGGATATCTTATTGGCAGCGCTGAGCTCCTCGACTCCTACACAGTTTCTCCCGGACAACGCCACTCAGTTACCAGTTTTTCAAGGAAAAGAGCTCATCGCTCCATTCACAGAAGCTTGTACTTCATCTACACAACATACTGAAAAAGACGCCAAAACCGTTGCATGGTCATGAGGTATAGGCGTAGAAATCTCCCCACTTCAGACGAAAAGCTCCAGAAATAAAAAGGAGCTTTCAAGCACTGAACAAACCGCTCTGATCGTCCCCGCACAAGATGGAAAGGCCCTTAGAGCTATGAAGTCCATGGAACGATCCAAGTAATGATTGTGCTCTCTTTAAACATACGAGGGATCAGAGGCACCCTCAAGGCTGCTTCCTTCCGAAGACTGCTAGAGCACTCCAAACCAGATGTCATCTTTCTCTAAGAAACCCTCTCGGCTGATAAAAAATCCCTAGATTTCATGCACCTTTTTCGCTCTTCTTGGGTCACAGCGGCTGTTAACTCCATTGGCAACTTCGGTGGCCTGTTGGTGGCTTGGGACCCCGATCTTTTTGATTTGAAACCCTTCCTGACTTGTGGAGGCATTTTGTTGGTAGGCCACTGCTTAGCTACCAACCAGGAGATGGCGTTTTTAAATGTCTACGACCCCTGTCAGGACAAACCATAGTTCTGGACTCACCTAGCAAACAATGGTATTATTTCCATCCCGAACCTCATTCTTGGCGGTGATCTAAACATCATTCTCTCAGCAGATGAGCAGTGGGGAGGAGCATTCTCGTTTGGTCCAAGTGAAGCTCTCTACAAAGATCTCTTTACGTCCAAGAACCTCATCGATGTATTGCCGGCTAGACTTGTTCCTACTTGGCGAAACGAGAGGTTAGGGTCTGAGGCTATTGCCAAACGAATCGATCATTTTTTAATCTCTGATGGTTTCTTGTCTTCCACAGGTTTCCCAACCTCGTGGGTGGAGCTCCCTTTCTTTTCCGACCATGCTCCCATCCTCCTTCAGCTGAATCTTCCCCTCCTGCACAATTCTTTTCCCTTCAAGTTCAATGACCACTGGCTCTCCTTCATTGACTACTCCACTCTAGTTCATTCTGTCTGGACAGACCCGTGTTTTCAAAGAGAAGAAAAACCACAGTTGAGAATTGTATGGAAATTGAAGGTTCTAAAAGCTCATTCAAAATCTTGGAGTAAAATGAAGAAGGCAACGAAGGCGTCCCTTCTGAATAATTTGGAGTCTGAGATTACTCAACTCTTTTTAACTTCAACCACAACAACCCTGTCTTTGGAGGATTCCGTTACTTTAAAGGCGCTGGAGAGAAGTAGAGAATCCATTCTGCGTGAGGAGGAAAAGTGTTGGAGACTACACACCCATGCGACCTGGCTTAAATGGGGAGACTCAAATTCTAAATTTTTTCACAAAGTGGCAAGCTTCAACAGGAACAAAAAATTAATCTGGTCTATCGAAAGCGAATGTGATGGGCCTTTCCGTGGTCAGGAGGCAATCAAAGCCGAGGCTGTCTCGCATTTTGAACATCTATTCAAAGCCAACAGTAGCCACAATATTCTACAAAAATGTTCTACTGCCAGCCTTTTTCCACAATTGGTTTCAGCTGCTGAAGCTTCTGACCTCTACAAGCCTGTCACTCTACCGGAGCTTAAGGAAATTTTGATCCATTTCAAAAAAGAGAGGAGTCTAGGGCCTGATGGATGGACGATAGAATTCTTCACTTTCTTTTTCGATCTCGTTGGAACGGATCTCCTCCAGATGGTGGAGGACTCTCACATCAAAGGAAAGATCTCTAGAAGCCTTAACTCCACCTTCCTGGTCTTGATTCCTAAAGAAAACAATTCGGTCTCCTTCAGTGACTACAGACCGATCTCCTTGTGCAACCTCATTTACAAGGTAATATCAAAAGTTATTTCTAACCAGATTAATCCATTTCTAGAAAGTAGTCTTTCAGCTGAACAACCCGATTTTTTAAAGGGCAGAAGAATTCAAGATGCCATTGGTGCAGCTCATGAGAGCATCCGCAACATCAAACAGAAAAATCTAAAGGCATTGGTCATGAAAATCAACCTCAAAAAGGATTTTGACAACATTGATTGGGAGTTTTTGAGACTAATCCTACACACAGTGGGCTTTGGAGACAAGTTCACTGACTGGATTCTATCATGTGTCACTAGTGCTAATTTCGCAGTGCTGATAAATGGGGAGGCGACTAGTTTTTTTAAAAGTGAGAGGGGGCTCCGTCAGGGATGCCCACTCTCTCCATACCTCTTTATCTTAATTATGGAAGGCCTTAGCCGTCTCCTCTCTAAAAGAATCTCCGAGCACCGCATCTCTGGTATAAAGGTATCAAATTTCATCAAGATTGTTCACCTTATGTTTGTTGACAATATTATCCTAATGTCAAAAGTTGATCTAGCGGAGTGGCTAGTGATTCTAGACTTGCTACAACTCTTCTATTCTGTATCGAGTCTGTCCATTAATTTCTCAAAATCCACTGTCCATTATTGGGGATTATCTGAGGCCGAGCTCTCTATCCTCAAAGACTCCATCCCCTTCTCTTTTTTTGACTTGAAAAAAGGATTCAGGTACCTTGTTTACCAGCTGACGCTGGGATCCTCCTCCTCTACAGATTGGAGCTAGCTAGTGGCAATATTCGAAAGGAGAATTAGCTTTTGGTGTAATAAATGGATGTCCCTGGGTGGACGATTTATCCTGGTCAAATTGGTGCTAGAGAGTCTTGCTGTTTATTGGATGACTCTGGAGCGGATCCCCAACAAGATCATTATTATGCTTTGAAGACTCTTCTTTAATTTCCTATGGAATGACCATGCTGGAAAGCACCGCTTCCATCTTTGCAGTTGGAAGTCTCTGTCTAGACCTCGAAGGGCAGGGGGATGGGGACTCAAGAACCTATCTATCTTCAACACGACCCTTCTGGCTAGTTCATTCTGGAGAGCGGTCACTCATGACAGCATATGGCACCAAGTCATTATGGATAAATACCTAGGTTCCTTGCCCCTCCTCCTTTGGCTGTGAAAGAATTCTCTTCTACAGAAGAGGTCTTCACCCTTTTGGAAGGGTCTGGTCTCTTCCTCTCCGGTGATCCTTCACTGGCTCCGTTGGAAGCCTGGATCGGGTTCTAAGATCAAACTTGGAAGGGAAAAAATCCTCGAAATGGAGGATCACTCGATTCTCTCTCTGTCACTCAGATCGCAGCTTGGATATTTAAACTTCTGGTGTCTGGTGCAAATGAAAGTGGCGACTCGCGCCCTCCCTCTCCTTGACCTTTGGTTTCACAATAGTGATCTGCATCTCATTGGACCGATGGCCACAGAATGGGATTCATTCATGGATGCATTAAAATGCGCCAGAATCTCTCTCACAGACGCGCATGACTCCCTCCTTTGGGCCGGAGGTGATGCCTCTGGCATCATCACCGTAAAAAACTTATATGCGGCTCTCCTGCAAACGATGGACATTGGTGCTGATTTTTCGTGGCTCTTTGAGATGTGGAAGTGGTCGATTCCACTAAAATTCAAACTTTTTATCTGGCTCTGCGTTAAAGGAAAATCTCTCACCTGGGATGTGCTCCATAAGAGAGGCTGGCAGGGCCCCGGGATCCGTCCCCTTTGCAAATGAGCCTCCGAAGACATCCACCACCTACTGATTCATTGTGATTTTACAAAGGATGTATGGAATCGATTATTAGAACATTTCTCTCTTACTTTCTCTTGGATCGGTGCCACCACCTCTGATTGCTTTTCTTCTTGGTTCACTGAAAAATCTGCTCTGCATTCCTTGGCTGCCCATGTATGCTGGCAGATTTGGATAGAACGCAACAAGGTGATTTTTGATGAACATTCTCCCTCCTCTCTTGCGGTATTTCACAGAATTTTGGCTACCTTCCAATGGCAACCGTCCATTGTAAATTCCTTTCCATACAATTCTTGTGAGTTTAAGTTGGTTGAAGGCTACACCTTAGCTTGTTTTGACGACGCTGCATAGTCAAACGAATTATGTTGTGCAAAGTGGTTCATTAATTGTGGTGCGGGTATAAACACCAAAGCCGAACTCTTGGGATTATGGGCTTCTCTCACTCTTGCTTCCTTTTGGTCTTTAAACCACTTACATGTTCTCAGAGACTCGAGAGTTATTATTGACTGGATCAATCATAATTGCAATCTCCATTCAGTCCACATTGAAGGCTGGAAGCAAAAAACGCAGGAGCTGTCCAAAATCTTCACCGATATCAACTTCCATCATATCCCCAGATCCCACAATACAGAGGCGGATGCTCTCTCAAAGAGGGCTCTAAGCGAAGTGGTTGGGAGACTCTCGGTCTATCACTGTGATAGAGGAAAGGAGAGATCTATCTCCTTTATCAATATCTTCGAATTATAATGGCCATTTCAAGTAGTTTGTGGACAACATTTGTTAAGCTTTTAATTGCTTCTCCTTCCAGGCTTCCTCTTGCTATAGTGGTCTTGGTTCTCTTCCCTTTGAAGCACTGTGGTCTTTGAATGTATTGGTCCTTTCTTAGATAGTGCACTGAACATGCTTTCTCAGCTTGTTGCTGCCTTTTGTAAACGAATTTATACCCTATATAAATTTGAGAAAAATTTTTCTTGGAAAAAGAAACAAAAATTTAAAAGGAACGTTATGACTAAGTACTTGTAAGGAAATTCAAGTAACTCTCGTGTATATGATTTTGTACCACCAACCCTCTATATTGACACGCCATATTGAAAAAGACTCGGCATTTTTTTCCATCTCACTTAAAAGTGCATTGGTCACGACACACTATGTTGTCACTTCAATTAACATCAATAATTTAATTCTTGAATTTAAACAATTTGATTTTTGGATTTGAATCCCTCACGTTTCTTATGATAAAGGAAAGGTGATGTTAACATAATAATAATAATGTATTTTTAAGGTTACGGTTAAGTTAGGCATCAAATTGGTGTATGACACTTCTTCAACTTTTCGATTTGAATGTGTTATGATAAGGTGATGTTAACATTAAGAATCTGAACTTATTAAATAATTTGATTAAGAATATGTTATGATAAGGTAATGTTACCCATTAATATACTTTTAAAAAAATAATTATATTCATTCTTCTACTTTTTTAATTCAAGTTTTTAATTTTTAAGTCTAAAAGTCATAAGAAAACTTAGTCAAAGTTTGAACGTTATATGACTCATGAGTTTTCCTAAATTCTTATTTCTAGTGGAACCCCATAATACCTATCCATTTTTCTCTTTCATTCAAAGGTTAAGGGTTGAAGAGTTTTTATTTGATGTTAAAAATGTTGACCTCTAAACATTGAGTTTCCACCTTTGAATGGTTTTCCTCATTTGAAAGTTGGGGCTTATAAGGTTCACACTTCAAAGGTTTTATTGAAGCCTTGATCCTATATTAGCTTGACCTCTCAAATAGGCTGACCATTTGGACATTCAGAAGTCAAGAAAATCCACAACCACCAATGAATCTCATGCCCTTGATATGTGTCCTAAATAACATATATTGTTCAGAGTTTAGTTGTCAATATCATGAGTTTGCGTATTCCTTTGAGAGTATTAGACATCCCAGTAAGTCTCGAGCCCTAAATGAAGCAATGAGGCATTTCAGGGTCATAACTCTATGCAAGATTCTCACATCACTAGTAGCTCACTAGTACCAACTATATGATGCTTGTGTATCACTATGGAGCCTACCATTTCACTAGGCATCTGGGACAAAAAAATAGGAGTAGAAGGAACAATCAAAGGCTTTAGTTTCCCAACCTCTTGAGTTGAATTCTCCTAAAAATACATTTTTGAAGGGAAAACTACGAGGATCCAACTCTAGTTCAAGAGGACTTGAGTTGGGCCAACCTATTGTGTACTAGTTGTCATGCCTACGAGCACTATGAAGAGTCTTTGGTTCTATGACGTATCTCTTTATAAGGCACTCTCCTTAATTTGATATGCCTTCACGAGTGACTTTGTTTACGATGAACCTTCAATTAAGTGGCTTCACACCTCTCCCATTCTATCTTCCAGCTTTTATCCCACGAATTAGCACAAGGTTAAGTTAGCATCCACTTTGCTCTTTCTATCTGATTAGTATTCGTCATATTAGAAAGAAACATAAGAGTCCTAATGACCTTATTGGTTGGGATGTGATATGAAAATGAAAAGTTTTGTATATAAAGATTGCAAGTGGAAAATGTATGTGACTTGGGAAACTGGATCAAGTTGCAAGCACATGAAAATATTAATTTTTTAACTTAAAATGAACAGCAAAAACAATCATAAAAAACCATCAAAATAAGAACATAACACAACAAAATGATAAAGGAGTTCACCCCTCTCTTGGGATACATCTCTTGGTCCATCTTCCAATGGATCATTTTCATTATATGCTCAAAAGTGTTAAAACAATGCTCAAAATGCAAAATAGATGGCTCCAAAATGTCTAAAAACCCCTAGTTGGGCTGTTTCTGCACCTGGTTTGGCCAAAAAATGAAGAAAATACTCTTCCTGGAAGTTTTCCCCAATAACCTGTTGTCTCTACTTGCCAAAATGCACCCACTTTCATCCAAACTCAGCCTCTACGTGCCTCTATGTGCCAAAACCTAGCTCCCACAACCACACATGGTTGGGTGTGAAATTGTTGGACTGTTAGCGGATTAGGTGCCTTTAACTGTCGGAGGTGTCGACTGTATGGGCCATGTGGCTAGGGTGTTGGGCTAACTACTTGCACCCGCCAGCTAGCACTTCCACGTAGTCACGCTATTGGTCATATGGCAATGTGTTGGTGTGTGACCATGGGTTGGGGCTTAGCCCCAACCCTTTTTCCGCCCAAACAAACCGTTTTGAAAATTCAAATAAATACTTTGCCACTATATTATTAAGAACCATTGGTAGGCAGGTTGGTGGCCCAGCCTATGCAAAGTCTTTCCCCCTGCCGAAGGTCACGGGTTCGACCCCCGTGGAGCCAAACCAAAACTTTTACACAGCAAAGTGGATGCCACATGGAAACCTACAGTAGGTCCACCTCGAAACACAGTCACCACCACCATGTCACATGTCGACCACCAGTTGGTCCACGTCAGCATCTATCTAGTCACCTTGCCTTGTCAACAACCTAGCCACATCACATGTATGACTATACAATATGTACATTCAACTGCCACGTCATCCTGTACGAACTGTACAATCAACAAATTTTGCATGTTTGGGAAAACAGACATAACACGATAACTTTCTCATGGTAATTCGTTTGAACCTGTTCAAGTTGTGTTGGGATCGTGAGGATGAGATCTACACAATGAAACCATTTTCGAGCAATTTCAAACACTTTGATTTTTGAGCATTTTTTTAATTGCCTGGATCACTCCTCCCCTTTGGGAAGATTTTGGACCTCCAAAAGACTATTTCGGTAAATATGTAGATGAGGGTATAGTTCCCTCACCTTTCCAGCCTCGATTCATTTATCTTTGCTTGGATTTGTGCCTTTGAGACTGACATGAAGGTACTCCACATTCCCTCGTTTTGATGTTCTTATCTTTCTGTCAAGGATTGTATCCTCATGCGATTATGAAAGATATGCTGGCGAGAAGTCATCTATTGAAGGGATTTGAACATGCTCTCTTTGATCATCAATAAAAGGAGGCTCATACAATCTCAAATTCTCAACATTAACAACTGCATACATTTGCATATAAGGAGGAAAATCCAAATGGAAGGCATTGTTACCAATCTTTTCAAGAATCTTGAAAGGTCCATATCTAATTGGTTTCATCTTTTTACCTTTTCCTTTAAGCCTCTCTTTGCTAATGTAAATCCAAACTTCATCTCCAACTTGGAAACTATGATCAACATGATGCTTGTCATGTCTTGTCTTGTACTTGGCTTGGCTCTTTTCCAACTGTTCTTGTACCATTTGATGCACCAATTGAATTTGTTCAATGAACTTCTTTGCTATATCAATGCCATAATGACCATCAATAGTAATATCCTTCCCAAAGATAAAATTTAAAGGAGATTTTGGAAAATAACCAAAACATGCCTTAAATGGATATGTTTGAGTCGATGAATGCTTAGCCTAGTTATAAGCATGTTGAATGTAGTATAGGTGCTCACCCCAAAGCTTAGGATGTTTGCTGCAATAACCACAAAGAAGATGCACTATTGTTCTATTCACCACTTTTGTTTGACCATCAGTTTGTGGATGGAATGTTGTGTTGTTTTTCAACTTGGTGTCCATGGGTGCCTATAAGCTTGACCAAAAGTTCCCAATGAATCGAGAATCTAAATAAAAAATAATGGATTTGGGCAACCCAAAATGTACCCATACATGTTGAATGAACATTTATGTCTTTTGTTCAGCTATAACCTGCTTCTTACAAGGCATCAAAATACACATTTTACTGAAATGATAAATCACAACATAAAGATAATCATGATTCTTTTTAGACATCGGTAATCCTCCTACAAAGTCCATGGAAATGATTTCCCAAGGACGAGAAGGAACTGGAAGTGGAGTATACAATCCCAACTTTTTGTTGTTAGGCTTACCTGTAGCACATAAAGAACATCCTCTTACATATCGTGAAACACTTTCATTCATTTTAGGCCAATAGAAATACCTTTGCAAATTAGCCACCGTCTTGCCTACACCAAAGTGGCCAACAATAAGAGAAGAATGTGCTTCCCTTATGATGTTGACTCTTTCACCCTATGGAATACATAGCTTGCGAAGATGATACAAAAGCTTATCATGCACATGGTAATCCAATTCCTCAACTTGGTTAGAATGAAACAAAGTTGCATAAACTTCTTTAAAATCATCATCTAAAGCATATTGTTCAACATAGCTCTCATGCATGATAGAATTATTCTTAAGAATAACTGAAGCACTAACAATAGGCCTAGAAATCATATTAGCAACTTTGTTATAAATTCCTTTCTTATACCTGATAACCAAGTGGAATTGTTGTAGGAAACCCATCCATCTGAAGTGCCTTGCTTGTTGTAGCTTTGTTTGTGATTGCAAGTATTGCAATGGTTGATGATCTGTGTGAATAATAGTTTTTTTTCCCAACAAATAGTGTTTCCATTTTTTCACACTTTGCACCAATGCATACAACTCCTTGTCACATGTAGGATAATTAATCACAACACCATTAATAGTTTCAGAATGATAACAAATGGGCTTACCATGTTGCAACAAGACTACTCCCATGGAATAGTTACTTGCATATGTTTGTATCTCAAATGGTTGTCTTAAATCAGGAAGTGCAAGAACTGGAGCTGAACTGATTTTCTCCTTCAATGCATAAAAAAAAATTTGTTGCTTGCCTCCCCATTGGAAAACATGTTTAATGCTTTTCATGGCATGTAATGGAGATGCAATTGAAGAAAATTTAGCAATAAACTTTCTTCAATATTGGGCTTCTCCCAAAAAGCTTCTAACCTCTATTAGATTGTTGGGCTTGGGCCAATCTAAATTGACTTTGACCTTGGAAGGATTTATTTTCAATTCTCTTCCTCCAACAATATGTCCCAAGTAAACAAGTGAAGTCTTTCCAAACTCACATTTAGACATCCTTAAAAACAATTTTTCTTTCTTCAAGACATCTAAAACTTGCTTCATGTGCCTAACATGTTCTTCACGAGATTTGTTAAATATCAATATGTCATCCAAGTAGATAATTACACAATCATCAAGAAAAGGCCTTAAAACATAATTTATAACTCTCATGAATGTTGCAGGAGCATTACAAAGCCCAAATGGCATAACCATCCATTCAAACAAACCTTGCTTTGTTTTGAAAGTTGTCTTCCATGTGTCTCCTTCAACAATCCTAATCTGATGATAACAAATTCTCATGTCCAAATTAGTGAAATACTTAACATATTTCATTTGATCAAGCAAGTCATCAATTCTAGGAAGAGGGTAATGATTCTTTACCGTAATCTTGTTCAAGGCTCTAAAATCTACACATGTGCCATGTACCATCTTTCTTTGGTACTAAAATAATTGGTGACCCACATAGCGATGTGCTTGGCATGATAACCCCTTTGTCAAGCAAATATTGGATTTTGTTTTTTGATTTCAGCATCCTCCATGACTAACATCCGGTACATGCCAATGTTTGGAAGAGGACAATCTTGCTGCAATTGGATCTCATGTTGGATACCTCTTTTAGGAGGCAATCCTTTTGGCTCCTGAAACATCTCATCATATTCATTAACAACCTCATATAAATCAGATTTTAACTTTGCATCACATCCTTGTAGAACTTTTTTTTCAACATTGTCTTTGAGTTTGATCATCAAAAGTACAAAGTTCTTACTAGCATTGACTAATCTCTTCATTTGTCTAGCATTTACAAGTGACAAATTCAACTTCTTGGTATGTGCTCTAACAATGTACTCAACTCTATTTTTTTAAAAATGATATTTTTTCTCATGATGATGAAAGATGGTTCTCCTATCATATAAATATGGGCTTCCCAACATAATACCAAAAATATCCAATGGAATAACATCAAGCTTTACCTCATCTATAAAGTTTGCAGTGATGGAAAATCTAAGTTTATATATTTTTGTCACATGCAATTTGACATTGTCACATAACCAACCTAGAAGATATGGTTTAGGATGAGGATTTGTTTCCAAATGCAATTTTTTGACAGTGTCTTCAGAAATGAGGTTTGCTTGTGATCTAGTATCAAATAGAGTATCTATCTTGGTATGCTTTGAAATTACCCTTATGTGGAAAATCTCTATTCTTTCTTTTTCATGTTGAGTTTCATTGAGGCTACTACTTGAAGAACTAGTACAGACAATAGAGTCCTTACCTTGAAAACCCATGGCTGTGATTTTTGTTTCATCGCCTGAATCAGATCCTAAATCATGTTGTGTAGTTGCAACAGTCTTTGGTTTCACTTTGTTGTTGAACTTTTTGGGTCTCTTTTTAGGATGAAGTTTCCAACAATGGTCTTCATCATGGCCATGTTTTGAATAGTGTTTATGTGAGAGTTTTTCTCCCTCTTTCTTGATTGAAGCATTCTTCTTTCCGTTTCCTTTGAATTTCCTCTTTCCTTTGTCTCCATTATAAAATGAATTCTTGCTTCCCTCTTGAGGATCATTCCTCCCTCTTGTTTCTAAATGAGTTTCCTGTACACAAACTTCATCTAGATTTGCAGGAATAAACATACAAATTGAGTGTCTCAAGTAGTTATGCAATTCTCCAATGTATTTGAGTAAAGTTTCTTGAGAAGATAAATCTCTATCCAAAATCAAAGATCTTTTTCTAAATTCTTGAGTGTAGCTTTGCACATTTTCCCCTTTAGCTTGTCTAAAGTTTTTCCAATCCATGATAATTTTCTGCATGTATGTTAATGGATAAAATTGCCTTTTAATTGCACCAATAAAATCATTCCAAGAGGACAAAACTTTACCATGTTTCTTCATGTCCTCTTGAGTTTTGGCTTCCCACCAAATGAGTGTTGCACTTTCCAATCTAAGAGAAGCAAGCTGAATATTAGTTTCATCATATTGGATTCTTTGTATCCTACAATACACTTCAATCTGACGAATCCAATTATCCAATTTCTTCGCATTTACCTCTCCATTGTACATAAGCAATTCAAACTTAATATCAAGCTTAAGCAAAGGAGTTTGTGGAGGAATTTTACCATGTTCTTTTGGAGAATTTGGAGGTGGTTGTGAAATGGTAGAATAAGTGGAAGATGGAGGTGAAGTAGGTGGAGTGTCACCATTCCCTCCATTCCCTTTTGGAGTCTTATCATCATTACTTTCATTACCTCTTGGAGGATTTGAGCTTTCTCCTTGCAACCTTGCATTCCTTTCTTCAAATCAAACTTTCACCATTTCTGTCATATCATAAAAGGATTTTATGAAAGTTTCCTCTTCTGAAGTAGGAATTCATGACTCTCCTCATGAGCCATACTTGGTGCATTACTCCTTGAAGCTTGAGGTGAATGTATTTTTCTCCTTCTTGAAATTTGAGAACTTGGCTCCACAAGTTGTCCTTCTCCTCTCGTGAGCTTCGACCTTGTAAGCATCAGGAAAAAAAAATAAAAAAAATAAAAAAATCAAAACTTCAAAAACCTTTTCTCTAATACCAACTTGATCTGAAAATGAAAAGTTTTGTATATAAATATTTCAAGTGGAAAATATATGTGTCTTGGAAAATTGGATCAAGTTGCAAGCACATGAAAATATTGAGTTTTTTTACTTAAAATGAATAGAAAAACCAATCATAAACAACCATCAAAATAAGCACATAACACAACAAAATGATAAAGGAGTTCACCCTTCTCTTGGGCTACATCTCCTGATATAGCTTCCAATGGATAATTTCCATTATATTCTCAAAAGTGTTAAAACGGTGCTTTACAATGCTCATAATGAAAAATAGATGGCTCCAATGTCTCTAGAACTTCTAAAAACCCCTAGCTAGGCTCTTTCTGCACCTGGTTTGGCCAAAAAATGAAGAAAATACTCTTCCTAGAATTTTTCCCCAATAACCTGTTGTCTCTGCTCACCAAAACACACCCAATGTTGTCCAAACTCGGCCTTTGTGTGCAAAAACCTAGCTCCCACAACCACACATATTGGGGTGTAAAATTGTTGCATTGTAAGAAAATTAGGCACCTTAACTGTCGGAGGTGTCAGGCGTATGGGCCATGTGGCCAGAGTGCTGGAATAAATACCTACACTCGTCGGCTAGAACCTCCACATCATCACACTATTGGTCATATGGAAATGTGTTGGTGTGTGACCACGGGCTGGCGCTTAGCCCCAACACTCTTTTCGCCCAAACAAACTGTTATGAAAATTCAAATAAATACTTTGCCACTATAGAATTAAGAACCATTGGTAGGAGGGTTGGTGGCCAGGCCTACGTGAAGTATTTCCCCTACTGGAGGTCATGGGTTTGAACCTCGTGGATCCAAACCAAAACTTTTACACAACAAAGTGGATGCCACGTGGCAACCTGTAGTAGGTCCACCTCAAAACACAGTCACCACCACCATGTCACATGTCGACCACCGATTGGTCCATGTCAACATTTGTCCAGTCACCCTGCCTCATTAACAACCCAACCACATCACCTGTATGGTTGTATGGTCTCTACAGTTAGTTGCCACATCAGGCTATACAGATTTTGTAGTAAACAAATTTTGCCTGTTTGTGAAAACAAGCAAAACACGATAACTTCCTCATACGAACTCTGTTTGAGCCCATTCAAGTTGCATTGGGATCGTGAGGATGAGATCTACGCAATGAAACCATTTTTGAGCAATTTCGAACACTTTGATTTTTGAGCAATTTTTTGATCCCCTGGATCAGGATGGTTTTAACTATAAAGGTAAAAGTAAATCTTGATCTTGTTAAGATCAAAGGTCTTTATAAAGGGGTTTCCATCATGTAATAATTAATATATAGTTCCTCTGAACATTGCCTTTTTGTGTCAAGTAGTGTGTTATTTAACCACTATGAAACACCATTGTTCTCACCACCTAAATCGGTCATTCACGATACTTCCAAGGTTTTATAGTGCTCAAAGCACCCTTTTAGACAATAATTATTTTCTCATAAAGCCATCACTACTACATATTGAAAAATTTGCGACGACCACTTGCGAAGAAAGTACTCTTTCGTCGCAACATGCAAGAGAACAAGTTCATCTTTTCTAAATCTATTCCGTATTCGTCACAATCTTGATGCCTACAGTTTGACTAAATTATTATGGTCAATGTTCATCTCATGAGCGAAACCTGTAGATTGTCCATCGCTCTTGTGAAGAACGTTGACCATAATAATTTAGTCAAAATTTACCGTTGAAAATGACCTAAAATAAATAGGTGGAAAAAAAATATTTTTAGGTCACTATCATTGCAATTGCGATGATAGTGACCTAAAATTGGCCTATAAATATTTTAAGATTTAAAGCTATTGCGACAATCTTGCTATAACAACGAAGGTTCCGAAAGGGTATTTTTGTGCGGAAAAATGTTGCAGAATGTTGTTAGAGGTGGGGAAAAAAGTAAAGCAGGTGAAAAGGGTGATGGTAGATGTTATTGCCCTTGTAAAAAATGTTGCCTCAGACGTCCCGTAAGAATTTTAATAGCAACAACTACAAAACATTGTAGGAAATATGGTCACATTGATGGCGGATCGAATTGTAAATTCTAACCTTGTACAATATCTACTGCAAACTGATATTCAGAAAAGAACAGAAAAGATACAATGGCAAATACAAACATTACACAGAGATTTTTCACCTGGAAAC
>JZKD02S2098526.1:251241-263170 GCA_000966675.3 Picea glauca
AAAATCTCCAGTGATTTATTCCTTCTCATGTATTAAATGTATTTATCTTTCCTAAGATTTTTTTTGGCTTCTTCACCTATAGAGTTCAACATGGTCATCCTCATAAACCTAGCAACGGTAACACTTCTTTTGACCATATGGGTTTTTTGTTGGATGCTATATATGTAATCAAGGTCTTCAACAAAATTTAAACTTTCAGGGCCACTAGAGTCTTAAGCTTATAAACCCTAATATAACCTCCCTATCCCCTACCATCTATAATATCAATAACCCATATCCCATTAAAAACTAATAGAACCCTTGGTATCTATAAATACATATAATCTCTAATCCTTACACCTTCTATTGTATCTAACTAAAATAACAGTGGATTCCTATACCCTTTGATCCATAACCCTATAACCCATCTCATTCCTAACCCATATGAATCCCAACACAAATAACCACTTCCACGGTACATTCTAACCCATAATATATGACATAAACACTACAACTCCTAATCCCTAAAACTTATAACACCTATAAAACTTATACTTAGCTCGCACCTCAAGAAATTAATGATATAAAGCATGGTAAGGGAATGAAACTTCTAACCAACAAAACAAAACCCTAGAAACTTCATAATACCTCGTACCAAAGGAACAAAGTCCATATTATAAAAATATCACAATTGGTTTTCACGAAAGCTATAAGTTGTTTAATTCTGATCAATGGAGGATACCAAAAATATTAGGTCACAATAAAAAATGTCCCATTTGCAAGATAATCCCTTTAGTCCACCTATATCAATGGTACGATTTTAGTCATCACAATGTTGGTTACAAGTCCCGTCCCATCCATCATAATAGATTTGTGTGCTTTTTTTTTATGGAACCTGTTATCTCCTAAAATAACACTGTCAATTTCGTTCATTTAGGTGATAGGAACCGATTGAAAAATACATTTCTAAAATTTTTAAGGTTCATTTTTGAGAGCCTTATGTTTGTATTAAAGTTTGAAAAACATTGATTTTGGTTTTTATTTCAAAAAGGTCAAATCACAGGTTTCGGTGGTTAAGTGCTTCTCCAAAAGTGCTTCTAAGCCACCAAAAGCCTTAGCTTTCGACATCTTAAACGAGAAATTCAGGGCTATTTTAACCATCAAAATTGCAGGAGCTTGGAATGAGTCATCACACCCTTTCACACGCCTGAACCGTCAGGATTGAGGTTTTATAATTGCAATTGGCTGCCAAAAAGACAGGAGGAAAACCATTTAGAGACTTGGATCTCATTTCTACGTGATATATCGAATCTTTTCAAGTTGTTGTTTCATCAAATCACGTGGCTGTGTACTTCCCATCAATTAGTTAACAATCATGATTGTTTCAAATCTTAAGCCGCTCTTTTGCATCCCTTGTAATCAACGCCACTCCTTAATGCATACCCCATACTTCTCGTCCCTGTTGCAGCTGAGCCAAACCCTCCTAATTCTACGCTGTGTAGTTTTTCTCCAAGCCCGATTTTCCAATTGCAGGTGTACATGAACATTTCAACAAATGAAGAAAGGAGGACCAACTCTGAGGAAGAATCTTGATGATATTAGTTACCTGGAATTGCACCCGGAGGTATGTCAACTTTTCAGGGACGCAAGTTGCTGCAATTTTTGTAAAAAATTGCAGAGCTCTCACCAGCAGGTGGCATAAGATTTTTCTATGACTTTTGATGGAAGAAAAGCAGCCATTGGTCAAGATGAATTCTAGGTGGATGAATCCCTCATAGCCGAGGTGACAAAGCTTCCCAGGACAGGGGAAAACTGGTTCAAAACCACTGTCACAAAGGATATTGAATTTAGGTCCTACTTGAAACCAGAGCACAAGTGTTTGGTATGGAAGAAAGACATTCCTATGTTTTTTCTTGAAGAGAAATGAAAACATTTATTAAAATACATTCTTATGTATATAAATTATGAAGGTAGATACAATAGGGTGATGATCTACCATTTTAAACTCATGAACCATTTCACTGGTAGAAGCCCACTCAATCTTCCCTATTACCTCCACAAAATCTTGACTAAGATGGCTCATCAAGTCAGGGCAAAGCCAAGCAATGTTGCAGGCCGATTATCTCATCATGGTTTGATTAAGATTTTGGTTTGTGAGCTGCTACATAGAAGGAACAAAGAATGGAATTAATTCTTGTTTTGCAACGAATTTCAAACTGATGTACATCTAGAAGATAAGAAGAGTCCTTATTCAAGTAAGTCTTCTACTCCTAGAAATGGAAAGAGGAAGAGGAGAGTCATCTCTCCAATTGTAGTTGATCAACCCTCTCTGTCCTCTAAGCCTAGAAGGACTAAGAAAAAACTAGAGTTTAGCAAGGAGGCAGATAAGGTAGTAGAGCCCCCAGTAAACAAGAGGGTTCTTAATCTCCCCTATACAAACTCGGAGGAGGAAGAGCACCAGTTTGAAATAGGGCATGAAGAGCACCAGTTTGAAACAGGGCATGAAGAGCACCAGGTTGAAACAGGGCATGAAGATCCAGCTACCAGAGGGCATGAAGATCCAGCTACCAGAGGGCATGAAGATCCAGCTACCACAGGGCATGAAGATATAGTGTATGTAAATTTATTCATAATGAGGTATGGAGATCTTCCATCACCTACACCTAAAGAGGAACATGAAATGCAAGCTGCAAAGGCATCATCTAGCAAGTCAAAGAAAAACAGATCAAAGAAGATTAAAAAACTTAGAGAGAAGATACAACAACAGGAAGTGCTAGAGAGGGTAATTAAAACCAGATATGAAATTTTATCAAAGAATTTTGCAGAGACCAGTGAAACCTTAGAAAGATTGGCACATGAAAGTATAAAAGAAAAGAAAAAGAAGAAGAATATTGTAAAAGACTACAACAGTCAATGGAGAGTATCTATGCATTTGAAGAAAAAGGTCAGGTCATTAAGGTTGCAAGCTAGTTCCTCAAGACCTCAACCTCAAAAACCTGCTAATATTGAAACCTTAGTAGATGTAGCCATCCATCTGAATGATCCAGAGGCAACCAAAAATCCTATAGCCATTCCAGAAATTGATCAAGATGCAGAGGCTTCCGTCCATCAGCCATAAGGTGTTTAAAGCTAAGACAAAAGGTATTGTGCAATTTTGTTAATTTTCACTAAGATAGAACTTTCAGTGGCTTAGGAGAACATTTCAACTATTCATTAGCCTCCGAAAGTTGAGATTTCAGTAGCTAACCGACCCATATTTTGTCTATTCTAACCACTGAAAGCATTAACAGGGCATAAAGGTAGTGTGTTTGTACAAATCCAAGTTTTTCTTATCCAAATGCCTTAGGAACACTTCCAATCAATAGATAATAATTAAAGACATCCTTATCAAGAATATGTTTCGATTTTGGAGATGCCCAACAAGGCAGAAAGGCCAAATTAGTTAGTTGTTTTCTGGGAAAAAATAGTTTTGTTGCCAACAGGTGGCATTTTTTACTTCTCTCATATCTTGTGAAGATCCATCAGCCTTGGAAGTCTTACTACATACGCTGAAGAGTTTGAAGGACATGGAGATTACCTAAGATCATGAATTGACCTATTTTATAAGATCTCTGCCTATTTTCTTGGGTCAATTATTGACTTTCTATTTTTGGTAAATTCGATCCAGCACCCTAGGATCTAGATACTGTTTGTAAAGGCTATAAAGCCAAAAACATTTGAGGAACCAAGGGTTTGATTTTGGGTTCTAAACCATACTGCTATTGTGATACAAACATTTTCTTAAATATATTCATCTTGCAAGTTTCCTTCATTGTTATTGTCAGACTTCCTTTTCATCTCTGTTCTATGCTTATGAGTTGAATGTTGTTCTTTGTCTCTGTTTAATATTCTATGGTGACTGTCATCTTACCTTTGATTATTAAGGAAGGATCATAAGCATTCACTGCTAGTTTATTGACCCATCATATATATTGTTTTATGTATGTTCTGGTCGATATATTAGTTTTTTTATCCATTTGATTCACAACCTATCTAATAATTACTCTTGAAGGCCTTGTACTATTTGATTATACATAGTCTGTCTTGAGGATACAATCCAGTGAGCTAGATATTCATCTTGATCTAAAAATTACCCCTTATTGAGAAAACCATTGCAAAAGTAATTAGGTTACCAGACATCTCTGAGATACAACCTAAGAGAGTTTCCTGGAGTGATAACAGAACCTAAACTTGGACAATCATTACAAGATTTCAAAGGAAATATTACCAAAGAAACAACTAAGCAAAATTTCTGACACAATGTCTTGTTGAAATGATTTTTATTTTGTTTAATGCTCATTATTAATTACAGACATTGTTTAACCCATAACTAGGATTGTATTTACATCACACTAACATCTAAAATAATATATATATATATATATATATATATATATTTATTACAACATTAAAAGAGAGATTGTCATATTAATTACTACTTTAACATATATATAACAAGAAACTTTGATAGCATCCCAAATGAGAGAACATATTAAAACGCTAGTATGAGCATTTTGGCATCATAAGTAGAGACCCAAAACATTCCTAACATGTGTCATTTTCCATCAAGATCTCCTTTTGGTCACATGGTTCTCCATAATAACTTAAAATAACTAAACAAATAAAACCTTTGATTAAAGTTTTTAACAAATATCAGTTTTTTAAATGTCAATTATTATTTTATGTTAATAACATAGATTACATAACCCAATAACCTTTAGCAACTCTTAACCTACTAACCCACAACCTCTAAACCCATTAATACCTAATGGCCCTTAACCCACTAACTCTTGATCTACTAACCTACCTGAACTCCAAAACCATTAAGCCTACCCTACTAACCTTTAATTTCCTAACACACTAATCCCTAACCCACTAACCCATTAAGAACTAATGCATTAAACCCTAACCCACTAAGTACCCATTATGAACTAATGAACTAAACCCTAATGCACTCATTTACTAACCCCTAACCTTTAAGACACTTACCACTAACTCATTGAAACTTACATTCCTACATATTAACACTCTAATACCTAACTTGAATGGTTGGAAAGTAGGTCTCTCACTCTCCTCACCCAGGTTTAAATCCATAATGATATTTTTTCTTGTTGTGATAAGGCTAGAAGGGTAGATGCCCCTAGGAGTGGGACCCCCCTTGCGCGTGTGTCTTTGAAATTCTTGACTCTTGTTATGTCATAAGTTTATTGCTAGGCATTGGATTGCAAGTTGTTGGCACTAATCTAGGGGTTATAGTGGAAGCTAGCTAGATTTGAACTTGTGCCTCACCTAGGTAATCCAGGGAAATTACAAATTCCTCTAGTTCTAAAAAAAAATCTCTAATGTCTAACCCACTAACCATTAACCTAATACCCATAACCACTAACTCCTAATCCCTAACACACTAACATGTGACCCTTTGACTTCTAATCCCCAACACATTATCCACTAACTCATAACCCACTAATCCTTGATCCCCTAATGCACTAACCCCCTAATACCTAACTCACTAATCCTACATATCCTAACTCACTAATCCTACATATACCTAACTCACTAATCCTACACTTACATTCTTACATATTAACACTCTAATACCTAACCTGAATGGTTGGGAGGTAGGTCTCTCACTCTCCTCAGCCAGGTTCAAATCCACAATGTTATTTTGGCTTTTTGTGATAAGGCTAGAAGGGTAGACGCCCCCCAGGAGTTGGACTCCCCTTGCACATGTGTCTTCGAACTTCTTGACTCTTGTTATGTCATAATTTTATTGCTAGGCATTGGATTGCAAGTTGTTGGCACTAATATAGGGGCTATAATGGAAGCTAGCTAGATTTGAACTTGTGTCTCACCTAGGTAATCCAAGGAAATTACAAATTCCTCTAGTTCTAAAAAAAACACTCTAATGTCTAACCCACTAACCATTAACCTAATACCCATAACCACTAACTCCCAATCCCTAACACACTAACATGTGACCCGTTGACTTCTAATCCCCAACACATTATCCACTAACCCATAACCCAGTAATCCTTGATCCCCTAATTCACTAACCCTCTAATACCTAACTCACTAATCCTACATATCCTAACTCACTAATCCTACATATACCTAACTCACTAATCCTACACTTACATTCCTACATATTAACACTCTAAGACCTAACCTGAATGGTTGGGAGGTAGGTCTCTCACTCTCCTCACCCAGGTTCAAATCCACAATGATATTTTGGCTTGTTGTGATAAGACTAGAAGGGTAGATGCCCCCCAGGAGTGGGAACCCCCTTGCACATGTGTCTTCGAACTTATTGACTCTTGTTATGTCATAAGTTTATTTCTAGGCATTGGATTGCAAGTTGTTGGCACTAATCTACGAGTTATAGTGGAAGCTAGCTAGATTTTAACTTGTGTCTTGCCTAGGTAATCCAGGGAAATTACAAATTTCTCTAGTTCTAGTTCTAAAAAAAACACTCTAATGCCTAACCCACTAACCATTAACCTAATACCCATAAACACTAACTCCTAATCCCTAACACACTAACATGTGACCCTTTGACTTCTAATCCCCAACACACAATCCACTAACCCATAACCCACTAATCCTTGATCCCCGAATGCACTAACCCCCTAATACCTAACTCACTAATCCTACATATCCTAACTCACTAATCCTACATATACCTAACTTGCTAATCCTACACTTACATTCCTACATATTAACACTCTAATACCTAACCTGAATGGTTGGGAGGTAGCTCTCTCTATCTCCTCACCCAGGTTCAAATCCACAATGATATTTTTGCTTGTTGTGATAAGGCTAGAAGGGTAGACGCACCCCAGGAGTGGGACCCCCCTTGCATGTGTGTCTTCAAACTTCTTGACTCTTGTTATTTCATAAGTTTATTGCTAGGCATTGGATTGCAAGTAGTTGCCACTAATCTAGGGGTTATAGTGGAAGCTAGCTAGATTTGAACTTGTGTCTCGCCTAGGTAATCCATGGAAATTACAAATTCCTCTAGTTTTAAAAATTCACTCTAATGTCTAACCCACTAACCATTAACCTAATACCCATAACCACTAACTCCTAATCCCTAGCACACTAACATGTGACCCTTTGACTTCTAATCCCCAACACATTATCCACTAACCCATAACCCACTAATCCTTGATCCCCTAATGCACTAACCCCCTAATACCTAACTCACTAATCCTACATATCCTATCTCACTAATCCTACATATACCTAACTCACTAATCCTACACTTACATTCCTACATATTAACACTCTAATACCTAACCTGAATGGTTGGGAGGTAGCTCTCTCACTCTCCTCACCCAGATTCAAATCCACAATGATATTTTGGCTTGTTGTGATAAGGCTAGAAGGGTAGATGCCCCCCGGGAGTGGGACCCCCCTTGCGTGCACGTCTTCAAACTTCTTGACTCTTTTTATGTCATAAGTTTATTGCTAGTCATTAGATTGCAAGTTGTTGGAACTAATCTAGGGGTTATAGTGGAAGCTAGCTAGATTTGAACTTGTGTCTCGCCTAGGTAATCCAGGGAAATTACAAATTCCTCTAGTTCTAAAAAAAACACTCTAATGTCTAACCCACTAACCATTAACCTAATACCCATAACCACTAACTCCTAATCCCTAACACACTAACATGTGACCCTTTGACTTCTAATCCCCAACACATTATCCACTAACCCATAACCCTCTGATACCCTAATGCACTAACCCCCTAATACCTAACTCACTAATCCTTGATCCCCTAGTGCACTAATAGTAATGGATGATGAGGTGATCACCGAGAAAGGGACTCAAGGATTTCCTTGGGAAAATCATAAAAAACAAGGATGACTTGTTTAGGGACTATGAAACACCAAGTGATAGGGTCAACAATAAGCAATAGAATTTTGATTATAACTTTGAGTGTAAATAGGATTGAAGACCATAAAAGACAAATCAGGATTACAATGGTCGAAGATAGGTGCAAGAAAATAATGGATGAATATGGATACATTACAAGTAAAGATATAGGTTCCATGAATTAGTGAAACCAAGTGGTTTGATCCTAGATGAGTGGAATGAATGATGGTAAATGAAAGTTGTGACCATTGGTGGGCCACTAATGGAAATATCCTTGGGGGAATATTGAATGGAGGTATAACATAAAAATTGTCTTCAAGGTATGGATGAGGTGAAGGGAAAATGACATGTGATGAATCACACCATATCATATACCAATTTGATATAAATCGCTTGTGATTCCTTAGAAAAAACCAAAAAAATGAGAAGGAAGCAGAAGGATCTCTTTGAGATGTAGACTATATGGACTTCTAATCCTAATGGGGAAACAATGGCATGGATTCCAACATGCAGTAGGGTGCTCACTTTGGGAAACCCATGTAGGTGGCATACTGCCACCGAGCAAGGGAGAAATGCAATATGGATGGAATAAACTCCTTTCTTGAGTAGAGCGGGTCCTAATGACATATTTAGAGAATGGAAAAAAATAAAAATAAAATGGAACACACACACACACACACACACACACATATATATGATAGTTTGAATAAGTATACTTAAAAGTGTGGCCATGATCCTAATGAAGAAATAAAAGTAGAAAACAAAAGAATGGGTACTAGGTGAAGCACTTTCACAGATGAAACCAATATCACAACATATAAGTGATTACGAAAATAAAATCAATGGTGAAGAAAACACAAAAAAGTGATCTCTTAGTATAAAAAAAATAACTTGATGGAAAAAATGGAATTGAAATGAAGTACTTAATCATAAGAAATAAATGGCAACATGTTGAAGTTTTTGGGACAACCAATTAAATGGTGGAGACATCACTAAACTAAAATATTGTGAGCACCCATAAAAGAAAAGTGAAAAATTAGGGTTAAATTATTAATAGGGCTTGGAATGAAATTTGAAAATCATTTGTGCATTTTTGGTTTCATCTATCGGTGCCCTATATTTTTCAGAGCTCAGTGTGGCCAACTCGACTTTTAGAATTCAATTTAGTGATCACCAGGTAAGAGGGTATTGACCTCCTCTTTAGTTTTTTCCATTCATTTTCCTAGATTTAGGCTTGTATGACCCTTATAAAATACCATTAGGGTTTATGTAAGGTCATATAGGGTTAGAGGAAACAACAATGCAGGTGCACAACTATTCCATCATTAGTTTCCTATGTTGCTCAAGGGGTCAACTAGCTAACTACATAAAGTTACCATGCAAATAGTGACATGACATGCAATTATTCAAGTGATAGGTGTGCATTGTGTAGTGTGAAGGTAAATACTCCCATGCAAGGACACTGTGCAAATGTTGGATGGAGAATTGTGCAATGTGCACACCTATGAGGAAAAATTATGCATAGATGGCACAATAATAAACTATTATATGTGTAGTACTGATGGTGTTTTTTCCCTTTGATTTTGATTGGTAAATGAGCCTATTCACTAGAGGGAGACATATTTTAAGGATCCGTGGAATGATGTGGTTGGGAAACCATAAGTGGGGAGGCATCTTGCATGGTATGGGTTATTGAAGCTAGTTCGAAACCCATTTATGTGTGCTAATGAGGTGTTATTAAGAAGGATCACTAGGTTTTGGGATCTTGATGAGGAGTGTTTTGAGATTTATGGAAAATGTCTAGAGTTGGCACTACTAGACTTATATTTCATGATTGGTTTTCCCTTCCGTGACGAGGTGGGAGATAGTTGGCCCCAACTAGGAGGGGGTAGGACCTTGGAGGAGTTGATCAAGGCTCACTGTGAGTGAGGGATGAAAAAGGTTGATGGTGCCATCCCTATTGGTGTGATCTAGTCTAAGGAGATGTGATCTATGGTGACCATGGTAGTGAAAGTATTGGGATCTTATGGCCCACATGTTGTCTTGAGTGGCCATATGTTGATGGGGGAGAGAGTTCTAGAGGGAACACATTTTGGATGGGCCCAAATGTTACTAATTATTCTAAGGAGGAAGTTGATGATTTGTTGGTGACAAAGTGGGGTTAAACTTGGCTTAAGTATACTTTTTTATTCTTTGTGAGAATCAAAATGCTTATATCACACCATTTAGTTTGATTGGGAGGGACCTAGGAGCCTAGGATGTAGTGATAGGGAGATTTGATGAGTCATGGAGGTGGTGACATTGTGGTTAACGTCTTCACCATAAATTTACTTGTTTATTTGGAGCATCTACTTATCCACATTGAGGAGTACCCTTGTGAGGGTATGGATTGTACATATCACCATGATAATATTGATTGTTATTTTATATTTAGGCATTGGAAATATAATTATATAATTAACATTAATTAACATAATAACATTGTTGTATAATTGTATAGTTGTATAATTAACATTAATTACATTGTTGTATAATGTTGTATTATATAATATATATATCCATTTAAAAAAAAAACCCAATTCATTTTTAACTCTCGTGCTCGTGGCCTCACCTCATGATCACCAATGCATTTTGATCGCCTCGTCATATAACCTCACTCCAATATTCATTTATCGGTTGAACTTTGTGTTGATACCCTATCTCACCTCACCACATTATATCCAGAGCATAGTCGAAGCTACGACATTGGAGACAAAGGAGAGCCGAAGCTGCTACATTGAAGACAGAGGAGCCCTGGCTCAAGCAACAGAGGTGCCCTAGCTCAAGCAATGCCACCAAAATCATAGGTAAGTGAGTAAAATATATTGGTGGTAGAGACCAATATTCTTGTAGAATCCCATTGGTTGGAAGCGCTAAATTTTCAATAACTAACACTTTGTACATGAATGCTTGGTTTTTTCAACACCTATGTTACATTTCTCTAGGAAACAAATGTTATAAGAAGGCAAAGCCCAACCAAGCGAACTAGAAAACAAGACCAAGGAAATGTACCCATTAGATCACTGCAAACTAACTCCAGAACTTTGATAGCTCTCAATTTTTTTTCCCTTGCTAATGGTAATTTTTTGTATCTTTATTTCTCTAATTTTGTTTGTAACATTGTTTGAGGATTTCGAGGACTCCTTAGTGCCCCAATTTGTAGAATGGTAATGTGCTTTGGATTTCTTTGAATCACACATGTGTATAAACTTATCTTTCTCCCTAGTCAACACAATAGCAAAATCACGAAGGGATTCCATTTTCCAAGCAGTTCTAAAAGAATTCTTGGTGGCATGGAATGTGGAAATGAAAATGGAGTAATTGGGTCCAAGTTTGGCAAGAATGTCCAGAACAAATTATTCATGTTCCTTGTAAATCCTACACAAATTCAGCTGTAGCCTCAAGATTTTAACTTGGTGAGAAATTATTGGATGGTTTCAAAACTTCCTAGGCTCAATATGTTGATCCCCTTCTCTAGGTGGTGTCCTCTTAACACGTCATGCTTCCCAAACAATCCTTCCAAAGTAGTCCAGATTTGATTGGGTGAACTACCAAATTTAATGTGGAAAATAAGATCAAGAGAGATGGAGAGACATAATAAACCATAAGATTCATCACATTTGTTAAACCACTTCATATTTTCATCATCTAGTATAGGTTCAAATTTAAYYCCCATCRTGATTCTAAATAGGCCTCTACTCCTAAAAAAAATAACATATTTGATTTCCACTCATGGTAATTAAATGGTGTAAGAAGGGGAAATTGACTTCAATCCATTACTATAGGGTTCATGCTACTATGGAATATATTTGTGTAGTTGAGGGAAGGAAGCTTTGGAACAATGACCCTACTATGGAACTATGATTTCTATAGCAGAAATCTAGATGCTTTAAGGCCATTAAATAAACTATTGGATAGATCCTTGTGTAGCTTAATAGAAGAGTGTTTACAACACCATGAAGTGACTATAGAATAGAGAATCTATTAGTGTAATAGAAGG
>JZKD02S2098526.1:264715-281218 GCA_000966675.3 Picea glauca
GATGCAATATGCTTCTAGCAAGTGTCAAGTGTCTAACGAACTTAAGCCATGGAACCCCAGGCCCACCAAGGCATCCAAACCTAAAATATTATGCATTAGGCTTAAGTCTAGGTACTGTTAGTCCCTAAAGTTGCATTGACTGTGAGGGGGCAATCTAGGGAATCATCGGTTTATTGCAAAGTGTTTTGAAGGTTTTTATGATTTGGGTTTTTGAATAAGGTGGTTGAAAACTGGCTCAAGGTGATAACATAACATGAAAATCAAAATCAGAACATAGTATATCCCATTCACTGAATAAAAGGTAGTTACATCGATAGATTAGACCAATAAGAAAAAGAGAGGATGACACCTTCAATTTGTCAACTTCACAGAAATTCTTGTCTCAAAATATCATAAGGAAACAAGACCATCAACTTGAAATCAAAACTTGAAAATGATTTCCATAGTAAATTCTTCACTATATTAATTAACAATCAAGAAACAAATGCATTGCAATCTGAATAATGAATTCAAGTATGAATAAAGAAAACATAGTAGAAAAGAGTGTCTAACCATCCATATGCCTTTGCTATTAAGTGTCAAATAGAATAGTAATGCCTTACAAGGAATTTCAACATAAGTCCTTTGGATCTCCAATTTTTCGACCTTAACAGAGTCTTTCCTCTGCCTATTTAAACTATCCCCCAAAAAACCCCGATTGTATTTTCTAGAGTGTATTTAATGACTAGATCTAGATAACATCTATCTAGTAGGGAGGTTAGCTCAAAAAGATCATTTCCATTCCAAAAATAGATCATTGCTCAACAAATTAATATCATATGATTTTTCCAGCATTACCTTCGATTCTACAAAATAGGGATTAGTTTGATCTAATCATACATTTCGAGGTCTTTGCATTTCATAGGCTAAAACGAGTAGACACTGCCATATTTCTTGGAAAACATCAAAATTCTGATTATAGCAATTTTCATGAAACCTTTAGGATATAATAATAGCAGTAGCTTTGGCAGTTTTCTGTTTGAGCTTTATGGTAAGCACGACATTGTGCCAATAGAGTTTGAAGTTTATTTCTCTGAGCTCTTTGAGCAATGCCCTTTGCTCTTTGTTCTTCTTCTTGAAGCCTTGAATCCTTTCTTGCTGATGAGCATTCCATTGTTCTATATGTGCCTTTTCTTTCTTCAACTGTCTCACTGTCTTCTGGAGTTCCTTGATCCTTTCTCTATTAGTTCTGACTTTAACCCTGAATTCGGGGAACCCTTCAGAGGGCGCAGGCTCATTTAGATTTAAGGTAACCTTGGGTTCTCTTGTTTTAACATGGTATTTAGAAACCAATCCTGAGCTGTGCTCTTCATCAGAACTTGCTGAACCCATGGCTTCAGGCATATCTGATAGATGATCTAAATCTACAAGGTGACCCTTTTTATTTTGAGGGATCTAACTGATACCTTCAACAATTGCTTTAGCTTTTTCCAATCTGGTTGTAGCTCTTGTTACAGGTCCTGTAGATGATGATGCAATATGTTTACCTTTCTTTGCTAGTTTCTTATGCAATGGAGTTCTTTTTTCCTTTTTCCTAGTACCTGCTTCAACATCTTCAGAGTGATCTTCTATAACTATGACGTTTTCTTCTTTGAACGATGGATTGAACATGGCTTTGGACTTCAACCTGTATTAACCCTATTAGAATTCCTTCCAGGTTTTTGAGACACAGGCACACCTTTATTCTTTGTTCTTTTGACTGCAGGGCCCTTTTTATCGGTTGATGGAAATTCGTTCTTCGCTGTAGTTTGAATATCAAAATCTTAATCTTAATCTTCTTCCCCTTTAACATCTTCCTCAGAAAAAATTTTGATTTCTAGATCCAATTTCGGTCTTTTACCTCTGCTGTTCCTCGTCACTCTGATAGCAAGCATTTTTTCCTTGACAGGGGTTTCATCAATTGAAATATTTTGTTTCTGTGTAACAGTTCTTTTTCCTTTGCCTTTCTTCTGTTTGCTAGACTATGGGTCCAGATTTAAGGATTGCATGAGTCAACTATAGGGTTTCTATATTTCTCTTAAAGCAGACACAACTAAAGTCTTAATTAAGACTTGATGAAACATGCTGCTCTTCGCATTGGAGGAGAGTGACTGCACTCTTTTGGACATCTTTGTCAATCTTTTGAGTAGAAAGTAAGATAGATCTAAAGGATAATCACCATTTAGATGCATCAATAACCTAATGTGGTAGATATAGATTAGTGAGAATCTACCTTCATAGGTAATATACCTGTGGATAACGATCAGAGCAATGTGCCATTATGGTCTGATCCAGCTGTGAGGAATTCCCTTTCTCCAATTTGGATTTTGCTTATCTGGAAGAAAGAATTGATTAATAAACTATGTAACCACATGCTCCTTCTTCCACCATCGTTCTCCTCCAACTACCAATCTGCAAGCTTTGGAAATTGTCTGTTCTGTCACCAACATCATCAGTTTCCCAATCTCCACTTCGTGACCATCAAAGTTTAGTGCAAACTCCATATAAACCTGTTCGTCGTGACCTTGGAAAGTGGTAAGGAATTCGAATGAACCAACATCTATGAACCTTTGAGCCATCTGAGGATAAGCTTCGAGGAGTTCAACACCCTCGAGTTCTAATCTGACCTTGTTCGCTCCTTTTAGGTGCCATAAAAAACACAATGCTATAACTGACACTATTTGGATTTCGAATTTTCCACCTGCAATCTGTTAGTATATAACTGTTCTTCTAAGAAAACACATGCGCCTAAAATTTAGCAAAATCAAACAGAAGAATGACAAGTTCAAATAATGATCATTGGGAATTTGATGATTTGAAATGAGTCCTTTGCAGGTACAGAGCAATCCGATCATGTAACGGTTTGAATCATCAAATGATTCAGGAGCCATCGTGAGACACATGCAAACTTTCAGTCCACGATATGGGTAATCATAATAGAATCTAGGTGGCAGGAGCATATTAAGACATGATCCTATTTGCGCTATGGGAATAACGTTATTCTAGTAGCACTTTTAATGACTTAGCATAATTTGAATTTGTAAATTTCAGACATGCATATGAAGTGACACACCATTTAAAACCATGTCTTAAAACTCCAAAGTTAAAAAAATATCCAAAAAGCTGAAATGCAAACCATAACAAGCTAAAAACAATGATTAAAATAAAATGAAAGCAGATAATGAATTGCAGGTAGGAAGGGTTTGGGATTAGGGATTCTCACTATATAAAAAAGAAAAAATTAGATACCAACAATGGCTCCTTCTGGGGATGGAGTTTTGATAATAAACTCCAAGAATTGCATACCAATCCCTTTTCCTTTATTTCTGATTAACTGATCTCCCTGCATCTGTCAGTCTTTATTCGCAACATAACTGTAAAAACAAATCCATTGGGTATATGGAGTCTTTATTGAAAAGAAAACCTACTGTACTAATTGAAAACCTGATGAGTCTTTAGAGAAAATAGTGCTTCAAGAACCTCCCATTCACTGGGCCTCCAAAAGTTTTTGTGTTGTCTAAATTATGTAGAAGAAAAGTGTTATTGTCCATTACCTTGGCTATTCTGAAAGGACCATACCATAGGTTATCGAACTTACCATGTTTTTATTTATCCTCTCTCTTGGCATCCCACCTTAACACCAAATATCTCTCATTTAAAATATCTTTCTTAGTTCCCTTATCGAATGTATCCTTGACTTTGCTCTAGTGAGCAACAACTTTCTGATTCACCTGTTCTCTGACCTGCTAAACTTCAATCATCTGAAAAATTCTCCTTTGGATATCGTTGGGTTCTTCTAACTCTTCTTGTAAAAGCTTTACAACTAGCAGGCCCAATTGAGTTGGAAGAATAGATTATGTCCCATACACCATCTATAAAGGAGAGGCCCCAATAGACTTCTTGTTGCTGATACGATCAGCCCATAGGTCAAACTTTAACTTGGAATCCCATGATTTTTTATTTTCTGCCAACAGATTTTTGATAATCCTTATCAGAGTCTTATTGGAATATTCTGCCAATCCGTTCCCTTGGGGGTAGTAGGGAGTAGAATGAACCAATTTGATACTATACTTATTGCATAATTCAATCATGGAATTCAATTTAAAAGCCTGTTCATTATCAATGACTAGTTTTTTAGGACAACCAAACCTGGAAAAAATATATCCTTCTGGAAATTCCATGATTACCTTGTCTGTTGCATTTTGAGTCGGAATTGCTTCGATCCACTTTGTAAAGTAATCCATGGCTATAAGAATCCATCTATGCTGTCTTGAAGATGAAGGATTGATCTCTCTTATGAAATCCAAGCCCCACTGTTGGAATGGTCCATGAGTGATGATTGTTTTTAGAGGCAGAGACATAAGTTTATGCTTTCCAACAAATTTATGACAGGGTTCACATGCCCTGACCTGAGCAAAAATATCTAAGAGTAGAACTGGCCTGTAATAGCCTACCCTAAGAATATATAAGGCAGTGGCCTTCCAATGGTGATGGCCTCCGCACACACCATGATGTAGATCATAAAAAAATTGTTCAACTTCTTTTTCATCAACACACCTCAACAAAAAACCATTAGGGTCTTTCCAAAATAAGATCTGATCAATAATGCAATAATTTACTGCTCTTAAATTTAATGATCTAAATTTTGATTTATCCAACTCTGGGGGAGATTGAAAATTCAACAGAAAAAATACGATATCTTTGTACCACGATGAAGAGACATATTTGTTGTTTACCTGTGAATTTGCTTCTTCAATCTGGAAAGAAGAGTCCTGTGTCTTGTTTGAAAGATGGTACAACCCAATTGATTTGCAGTTAGATTTTGTCATTAATATGGCAAGGGCTTGACCTTTTATCAGCTGAGTAGGCTTTATGGTGAGATCATACTCCAGGATTTTTTTTATCCATTTCCCTCTCTTTCCTTCACAGTCACGCTGAACCAAGATTTCTTTGACTTCATTGCTTGGGACATAAGCTGTAATCTCTGATTGCAAAACATTTACTCTGAAGGATTTCAAAGCCTTTACTAGGGAATAGGCTTGTTTCTCCACTATATCATACTTCAATTCATAATCTCTGAGAGTTTTACTAAAGAAGGAGATGGGTTGCTCATGTCCTTGCTCATTTCTTTGTAGAAGAACATCAACTATGGTATTTTCTGATGCAAATGAGAAAATCATGAATCCCTTAGAGTAATCTGGACTAATGAGAATAGGGGCCTGAACAAGAACCCACTTGATTATTTCAAAATATTCTTTAGCTTCTGGTATCCACTTAATTTATGCATCCTTTTTTAACATGTCAATAATGTATTTGATAATCTCTATGAAATTAGGTATAAACCTCCTTAAAAAATTAATTTTACCTATGAAGGACTGAATAGACTTCTTATTTCTCGGAATGTCTAGCTGTTGGATAGCCTTTATTCTTTCAGGATCTATTTTAATACCTTCAGGGGAAAAAATATGTCCTAAAATCTTTCCTTCCTCCATGGTGAAGTGTGATTTTTTAGGATTAAGTGAAATGCCATACCTTCTGCATTTCTCAAAAGTTTGCTTCATGTGTTCTAAATGTTCTTCGTCAGATGATGAAAATACAATGGTGTCATTAAGATAAATAACTACAAACCTATCTTTTTCACCAATAAAAGCAATATCCATAGCCCTTTGAAATGTGGCTCCTGCATTCATCAATCTGAAGGGCATCTTTTCGTACATAAAAGTACCCCAGGGGGTAGTGAATGTTGTTTTCTTTTTTTCCTCTTCCACTACTAATATTTGATTATACCCTGAGTATCCATCAACCATAGAGATCCTCTTTGCACCGACAACTCTATGCAATATATGATCCATTTTTGGTAATGGATAATTGTTTTTCATGGAACATCTATTCAGATTTCTAAAGTCCACACAGAGCCTTATCTCTCTGTTCTTCTTCCTGACAGGTACAAGGTTGGCTACCCACTCTGAGTATCTTAGTGGCACTATGATTTTAGATTCTAATAACCTTTTCAACTCCTTCTCTATTATAGGTAACAATAGAGGATTGAATTGCCTGGACTTTTGCTTAATAGGTTTAGACCCAGGTTTCAGAGGAATTTTGTGTTGTATTATCTATGTATCAAACACTTTCAAATCTTCATAAGACCAGACAAATATATCTAAATATTGCTTCATTAATTCAACATATTCTCTTCTCTTCTTCTGTGATAGTTTTCTAGATATTTTGACCAACCTGGGATTTGTATCTGAACTGATGTCACAATCCACTACATCCATTTCTTCTGTTTGGATAACAACCTTCCTGGAAACATCATTGTGATCGAACAACCTATCTAGTGGAACCAAACTTTTAGGCAAATGGTTTGTCTTCAGTTCAATAATTTTGTGCCCAAAAACATTGTCTTGAAGAACACCTGCAACATGTACCTCTACTTCATCATCTTCATCATCTTGATCTATTGAAATATTAGAAAACTCTTCAATAGTTTTCAAGAATCTTTGAATTTCCTCATCATCCTTAAAGAACTGCCAATGTTTTATGTTATCTGTTATTGAGGGTTTGTGTCTGACCTCAACTTCAAACTTCAGATTAGGGAACACTGGAGTTTTAAAGTTGCTAGCTGCAAGTGCCAAAGAGTCAGCCTGTTGATTTAAATTTCTGTGCACAAAAGTAATATTGAATGCCAAGAAGAAATTATCTACATAATCCCACACCTCATTTCTATATTGTTTCAACCTTTTCTGTTTGGTTTGATATATATTCTTGATCTGGTGAATAATTAGTTATGAATCTCCAAAAACAAAAAGCTTATCTATACCCATTTCTTTAGCATCTTTCCAACCTAACAACAAGGCTTGATATTTATGGTGGTGTCAAATTCAAGTTTATATGACATAGGAATAACCTCCTTGGTAGGGGAAATGAATACAATACCAGCTCAAGAACCTTCTCTTGAACATGCTCTGTCAAAATACATTTTCCAAACAAAATTATCTTCACTGTCTTCAACTACAGTTGTTGTCTTCCTAACAGATACTTCTACCATTTCATCACTCATATTAAAAATAGAAGAACCAAGATCATCTTCTACAACATATATGGGATGATTAGTGGGATTATTACGATCACTTACCAAATAATCCAGTCTTACTTATCTGTATAATCTTCATTGTTCCCCACCAAAAACAGGTATGGTTGCATAACTAATGTCCATCTGCAGAGTACCACCTACCTTCTTGGCCCAAGATCTTGAAAGAAGCATTCCAAATTTTGGTGGTATATCAGCCACAATAACATCTAATACCACACTTTTCATAGGTAATTGGGAAAGAGTAACAACCGCATCTTTCATAACTCCAAGGCATTTGACTTTCTTGGAGTCAAAAGAATATAGATCATGATATGGTCTAGTAATGTCCAACCCTAATTATTCCATCACCACCTTAGGCATGACATTATGTGAGGCAACATAATCCATTAGGCAGTTGTGAAATATCTTGTCATGAATATTTAATGAAATGTAGAATGGAGGAGAGGCATCAATTATGTCTTCAATGTGAGGTCCAATAGTTACAACAAGGTTTTCATCTTCTAGATTGACTGTATCTAAAAAGGTAACTTGAGCTGGAGACTGTAGAGCCTTGAGAACAGTCTTTATGAAGGGTTATGTTTTCATGAGTTCTAAAAATGGCACTGGAATCTTGATTTTGTTGATATCGGGTTCTAAAATGAAATAAGAAACATATCTTTCTGGTTCCTTTATGTCAGCGGTACTATCTTTGGCAGGTTGTTTCAATGGTTGATTAGCCTAAATCTTGGGACTTCCTTTAATAATTCCTGTTTTAACAGGAGTATTGGCCTTCTTTGTGGAAATAGGTGTATCCAATTTAGGTGTATTTGAACTAGATCTGATATTGTACTTCTTTCTTTTAGGTTCCTTTTGGATAATCTCATCATAATCCCCTTCCTCAAACTGGTTCAAAATCAAAGTATCTTCATAATCCTATTGTGTCACATGCATAGGATATGCTTCTGAATCATTTAGGTGAACTGCAAAATCATCTTCTGTATCATCTTCATCCTCCTACTCATCTACTCCATTATTCTGGAAAGGAGGCAAAACCTTTTGATCATCTTGATTTTTTCTTTCCCTTGGTAATATTTGAGGTGTATTGTTCGGCCTCCTGAACTGATTTTGGTTTCTGTATCCACCCTCATGTGCAAGTCTACTAGGCTGTTTTTGTTCCATCTTTAACCTTGCCATTTCATATGTTAGAGTTTTCAGCATCTTAGCCATTTCATCCATCTTAGAATATGATGCTGTATTTGAGGATGAAGGCAACTCTTCTTTTTTCTTTTTTCTGTCTCTGTCTCTCCTAGACTTCAATTTGTCTGCTACTAATATGTTTGATTCTACCTCGATAGCAGCATCTTGCATCAGGCTGAGGGTAGCATCTCTTCTTTTCCTAAGCAACAAGGAAAATTCAGCATCAGAAGCATTGGCAAAAGTAATTTTAGCTGATGTCTCTGAAGGCTTAATCTCCTCTGGAATTTTACCATACATTTGGTTGAACCTTTTGGTAAACTCAGGTATTGATTCACCTTGTTTCCTATTTAAAGCACTGAATTCGGTGATGTATTATAAAAAGTCTTTATTGTCTCCCCAATGTTCAAGAAAGACATCATCTAAGGCTACAATATCTACAATTGAGTTTGGAGGAAAACTCCTGAACCACTTTCTTGCTTCCCCATTTAGACTCTGCACGAATAATCTGATCCACACATCAACATGCTCTACATTGAAATTATCTGCAAAACTATAAAATGAACTCAAATTCTCTTCAACAGTAACTGTTCCATCTCCATTGAATTTGGGCAAGTAACTCATATAATCATTTGGTGAAAAGGAAAACATGACTTGTGGAAGAATCAAAGGGGAATACCTTGTCGCAACAATTTCATCCATTCTCTCTGAAACCATATTTGCTATCCTTGGTGTTTGAGTTTTGGGAGTAGGCAAGGTTGATGATGTTGGAGGTGAAACTATACCTTGAGTATGACAACTTAACTATACTGTCACTGAGTTTTGATATTTAGTATATCGAGATTTCTCTTCTGGATTATGATCGGATGATGGACCAAGAAACAAAGGATTCTCGAAAGAAAAATAATGTGATTTAAAATCTTTAGATGAGAGAGATCTAAGAGATGAAGAGGATGATTTTGGTTCACTTTTGATATCTGTTCTATGACCTTCCAAAGTTTCAGTCACAAGCAAGGTGTTTGGATATTCCTGTTTAATGAATTAAGCAAGTAGCTTCCACTGATCTAGATTTAATTTTGAGAATGTTGAAGGGAATGATACTAGAGCAGGCTCAATAACAGGTTTGACCTTACTTTCAGGAATTTCCTCTTGATCTGAATGGGTTTTATTGATTTCATAGGACTATCCTTGAACACTTTCTGAAGACAATTTTCCCTTTTGGAGAGAAGGCTGTCTAGAAATAACTTTAGATTTTCTTAGTAACTTTTCGGGATCTGGAACTGCTGCAACATGCTCAGGATCTGAATTTTTTCTGGTTGTTGGTCTCTTAGTAGATGATGAAGAAGTTGGAGGAGTTTTACGTCCTTTCCCTTCTCTTTTGGGAGCCATAATTACCACAGAGGAGTCGCCAGGTGAATAATCTTAGTCTTACATAATGTCCAAAATCTTGTTCACCATCAAGATTTGAATATAATCTTTGTCATTTCCCCAGGGAAGATATCTTCATTTCTTCGTCCCTGGAAACGATGCCAAAAGATGTTAGTCCCTAAAGTTGCACTGACTATGAGGGGGCAAGCTAGGGCATCATCGGTTTATTGCAAAGTGTTTTGAAGGTTTTTATGATTTGGTTTTTTGAATAAGGTGGTTGAAAACTGGCTTAAGGTGATAACATAACATGAAAATCAAAATTAGAACATAGTATATCCCATTGACTAAATAAAAGGTAGTCACATAGATAGATTAGACCAATAAGAAAAAGAGAGGATGAAGCCTTCAATTTGTCAACTTCATAGAAATTCTTGTCTCAAAATATCATAAGGAAACAAGACCATCAGCTTGAAATCAAAACTTGAAAATAATTTCCACAGTAAATTCTTCACTGTATTAATTAACAATCAAGAAAAAAATGCATTGCAATCTGAATAATAAATTCAAGTATGAATAAAGAAAACAAAGTAGAAAAGAGTGTCTAACCATCCATATGCCTTTGCTATTAAGTGTCAAATAGAATAGTATTGCCTTACAAGGAATTTCAGCATAAGTCCTTTGGATCTCCAATTTTTCGACCTTAATAGAGTATTTCCTTTGCCTATTTAAACTATCCCCCAAAAACCCCAGATCCTATTTTTTGGAGTGTATTTAATGACTAGATCTAGATAGCATCTATCTAGTAGAGAGGTTAGCTCAAAAAGAGCATTTCCATTCCAAAAATAGATCATTTCTCAACAACTTAATATCATATGATTTTGCCATCATTACCTTCAATTCTACAAAATAGGGATTAGTTTGATTTAATCATACATTTCAAGGTCTTTTCATTTCATAGGCTAAAGCGAGTAGACACTGCCATATTTACTGGAAAACATCAAAATTATGATTATAGCAATTTTCATGAAACCTTTAGGATATAATAACAACAATAGCTTTGGCAGTTTTCTGTTTGATCTTTGTGGTAAGCACAACATTGTGCCAATAGAGTTTGAAGTTTATTTCTCTGAGCTCTTTGAACAATGCCCTTTTCTCTTTCTTCTTCTTCTTGAAGCCTTGAATCCTTTCTTGCAAACGAGCATTCCATTGTTCTATATGTGCCTTTTCTTTTTTCAACTATCTCACTGTCTTTTGGAGTTCCTTGATCCTTTCTCTATCAGTTCTGAATTTAACCCTGAATTTAGGGAACCCTTCAGAGGGCGTGAGATCATTCTGATTTAAGGTAACCTTGGGTTCTCTTGTTTTAACTTGGTATTTAGAAACCAATCCTGATCTATGCTCTTCATCAGAACTTGTTGAACCCATGTCTTTAGGCATATCTGATAGGTGATATGAATCTACAAGGTAACCCTTTTTATTTTCAGGGATCTCACTGATACCTTCAACAATTGCTTTAGCTTTTGCCAATCTGGTTGTATCTCTTGTTATAGGTCTTGTAGATGATGATGCAATCTCTTTACCTTTCTTTGCTGGTTTCTTATGCAATGGAGTTCCGTTTGCCTTTTTCTTGGTACCTGCTTCAACATCTTCAGAGTGATCTTCTATAACTGTGACATTTTCTTCTTTGATCGATGGATTGAACATGGCTTTGGAATTCAACCTGTATTTGTTGGTAACCCTAGTAGAATTCCTTCTAGGTTTTTGAGACACAGACACACCTTTATTCTTTTTTCTTTTGATTGCAGGGCCCTTTTTACTAGTTGATGGAAATCCGTGCTTGGCTGTAGTTTGAATATCAAAATATTCATCTGAATCTTCTTCCCCTTTAACATCTTCCTCAAAAAACATTTCTATTTCTAGATCCAATTTCGATCTTTTACCTCTATTGTTCCTCGTCACTTTGATAACAGACATTTCTTCCTTGACAAGGGTTTCATCAATTGAAATATTTTGTTTCTGTGTAACAATTCTTTTTCCTTTGACTTTCTTCTATTTGCTGCACTGTGGGTCAGGATTTAAGGATTGCATGAGTCAACTCCAGGGTTTATGTATTTCTTTTAAAGCAGACACAACTAAAGTATTAATTAAGACTTGATGAAACATGCTGCTCTTCTCATTGGAGGAGAGTGATTGCATTCTTTTGGACATCTTTGTCAAGATTTTGAGTAGAAAGTAAGGCAAATTTAAAGGATAATCACCATTTAGATGCATCAATAACCTAATGTGGTAGATATAGATTAGTGAGAATCTACCTTCACAGGTAATATACCCGTGGATAACAATCAGAGCATTGTACCATTATGGTCCGATCTAGTTATGAGGAATTCCCTTTCTCCAATTTGGATTCTTCTTATTTGGAAGCAAGAATTGATTAACAAACTTCGTAACCACGTGCTCCTTCTTCCACCATTGTTCTCCTCCAACCACCAATCTGCAAGCTTTGGCAATTGTCTGTTCTGTCACCAACATCAGCAGTTTCCCAATCTCCACTTCGTAACCATCAAAGTTCAGTGCAAACTCCATAGAAACCTGTTCGTTGTGACCTTGGAAAGTGGTAAGGAATTCAAACCAACCAGCATCTATGAACCTTTGAGCCATATGAGGATAAGCTTCAAGGAGTTCAACACCCTTGGGTTCTAATCTGACCACTTGTCCACTCCTTTTAGGCGCCATAAAAAACACAATGCTATAACTGGTACTGTTCGGATTTCAAATTTGCCACCTACAATCTGTTAGAATATAACTGTTCTTCTGAGAAAACACCTGTGCCTAAAATTCAGCAAAATCAGACAGAAGAATGATAGGTTCAAATAATGATCATTGAGAATTTGATGATTTGAAATGAGTCCTTTGCAGGTACAGATCAATCCGATCATGTAACGGTTTGAATCATCAAATGATTCAGGATCCATCGTGAGACACATGCAAACTTTCGGTCCATGATCTGGGTAATCATAACAGAATCTGGTTGGCAAGCGCATATTAAGGCATGATCATATTTGTGCTACAAGAATAACGTTATTCCAATAGCGCTTTTAATGAATTAGCATAATTTGAATTTGTAAAGTTCAAATAGGCATATGAAGTGACACATCATTTAAAACCATGTCTTAAAACTCCAAACTTAAAGAAATATCCAAAAAGTTGAAATGCAAACCATAACAAGCTAAAAACAAAGATTAAAATCAAATGAAAGTAGATAATGAATTGCAGGTAGGAAGCGTTTGGGATTAGGGAATCTCACTAAATAAAAAAGAAAAAATTAGAGAGTAATATGTACCATGTTTCTAAGAAAGTTCTTGAATTGGAAATATTTGAAATGACATATCTGCTCAATTCCTATGGATCCGATATAAATTTTTTATATAGAACTGTGAATATGATGATGGACTACTAACTAACAAAACATGCACATGAAACTAATGGTACAACCAAATAACTACCTGTTAGATATTTCTTCGTCGAGTGAGGAAAGCTTAGGACATATAGAGGCCGGAAATGCGACTACATCTAGTAGATATGATAAGAAAACAAGGACCATAGGTGAAAGAGTAAGAATAAAATTTTGTAGACGCATGAATTTTTTTCTTTCCGAAGGAGGATCATGCTCTTATGATGATGAGATCATAGGAGACATAGATGTTCCACTTAGGTATAAGCATATGGTGAAGCAATGGGTACCTAAGGAACTATCTCCTATAGATGTTGACTTCGTTGTCAACAATAGGACATATCACATTGCACCATCCTCCCTGCATGGCTTGGGGATATTTTTCATGGATGGAATAATTGTAAAATACAATACAGTAACTGAATTGATGGACTATTTCGGACCATGTTACAATTATAATGATTGGATGCGGTTAGTCCGGTACATGCAAAGTATACCGAGGTATGCACTCACCGCAAATTATATACAACTAATAAACAAGGAAAAAAATAAGGGAGAGACTATCTATATTGATGGAAGGCCTAAAGCTTCCGGCAATATCGCAGGGTTTATAAACAACACACGACTTGGGACAACAAAAAAACAACCGAATTGCATATTTGAGGGACGTGAAGAGAATCGAGTAGTCCTGTGCGCAATAAAAAAGATAGCTTCTAGGGAAGAGTTATTAGTGGATTACCATTTGAATCAAATAGACACATTGACTAATAGTGTGCAGGTTCTTATGCAACACCTCTTTAAGAAACCTCTACTTATTGCATTATATTTTTTTATTATCTTTAACATTGTTGTAAATATTATCGTTAACATTATTTTTTTGTTATCATTAACAATTTTTTAAATATTTGGGGGTTCTAATTATATTATAATGTGGCAGGATGATCGTGGAAAAGGGCAAGTCATAGAACATGTAAATGATTATCAATTTCCACTTTCATTTTACGTTGTTTTTATTATTTGCTTATATAATTTTATTGAAATAACATTGTTTTTGTTGAAATTATATGTAGTCATCAGGCCATGTGGATCATGATTCTGCCGATGAGGAGGGGTTTTATTCTTGCGCTGATCCGATGCTCTCATTAAAAAAAAAAGATCATTAAAGATAACAAGGAACCATTTAGCTTGTTAGATCGTCTAGAACAAACTCCGGACATCAAATAAAGGATCAAGCTCCTTATGTCACAACTTAACACATATAAGGTAATAACCATGATTTATTTATTTTTTTGTTTAATGCACTCATATGTTCAATTATGATACTTTGTTCTTTAAATTTTACATTATCTCACGAAAAAACATTTTCTTTTTTATAAAGGAATATTTGGATCCTATTCAACACGGGGTTGGTAGTAGTGGCACTACAGAGACGCTACAGAGTCTTGATGCAGGTGGCCATACAACTTCTAGAGAACTATTTACTTCTCCACCTTCCACACCTCATTTATATAGGAGCAATGACACGCACCGACAGGCATCCACACCTCGATTAGAGTCTAGAGAGGGTGGCAGAGATGAGGATCATAGTGATGTGGTTGAGATGGTTTCATTTCCTAGAGCTAGACGTGTGACAAGCACGGGGACCCTTCCGTGCACATTTTTTTTCGACAATAATGGACTTCCATTAAAACAATCAAGACTCCCAGGTAGTTTTAATTTACATTTTAATCGTTTAATGTTGTCCTCTAGATTATTAATTTTAAATTAATGATCATATATTTTTGTGTGTAGGAAACGACCTTTTTTATAGGAACGTAGAGAGAAAGGCCTTGTCTATTTTTGGGGCAACCTTATGCATGAGGTGGAATTCCCAGAATTCCAACCTCAAAAGGAACTTGTGGATTATCTTGAAGGCCTCTTTGGTGTAGACACGTTCAATACAAAAGTGGTCACATCTGCAGTGGGTGAATATTTAAGATATACCTGGGATGTTTATAGATGAAGCTTGGCAAGAAATCCTAGGTATGAGTGTCCTCCCTTAATTCCAGAGAGAGAGTGGAAGACGATCATTAATGATGCAAAAGAGAAGATTTTGAGAAAATCAGGAGAACAAATAACTGGTACACCAAGGTAAATTACAATTTTTTGAATTCAATACTAGCTTTATTTTTCTTTAGATCTAAATAAAAGTGTGGTTATATATAACATACTTGAAAATTTTGATGATAGGTTGCCTGACACTTCGAAGGAAACCAAAGAAAGGATTGCCAAACATGGCCAACACAAGCTAGGCCCGGGTGGCTACTTAAGTTTACAGTCACGAATCATAATTACCCAAACATATTAAGAATATTATTTGTATCACCTTACAACTTTAAGGTAATTGCAACCAAAAACATTAAAAAACCATACCCTTATGCAATGCAGGGTGACGACTTCAGAACTGGAACCATGTATGAAGACCTCCAACTTGGTTACAAGTACGGTTATAAAGTCATGGTTGATCATAGGAAAATCATGGGGTATACCTCAAGATCCGATTTGCTGGATAAGGTAAATAAAAATCAGTCACATTAACCTTTCGTTACTTATAAAATACGTAAATGTTTGATATCGTCCATAATTTAATGTCTTACTTTGTTTTAATTAGGGGAACAACACTATCAACCCTACCATTAGTACTGAACAACAGAGCATTGATAGTGAAACACATCCAGAATATCATGGTGCTCCCCAACAGCCCCATCCCACTGAGGTGCAGTCCCAACATGTTCCTGTGAATGAGGCCCATGATGGTAAAATGTCTATATTTTAATGATATACTTAATAATTCTGTACTTATAAATTTTGACGTTTCAATGGCAGAGAATGTCATAGATGATCATCCTCGACCTTAAGATCAGGTGAACAGGCCGACAACCATTCCAACGGTGCTGACTAGAGGACCAGGTAAATAATTACATTGCAGAGTTTTTTTTTAATATTAATGAACTACTTCAATGATATTTAAAAATTGGCCATATAAATTTAATATTTTTTATTTTTTTAGGTGATGGCCCCTCACAACAGCATCCACATTGTGTGTACGAGACCATACGTACTCGATGTGAAAGGAATGAAACAACATCATATTCTGAAGAGCACCCAGTAAACAAAGACATGGACATTGATGATTTGCTTAAGAACTGGAAAGCAAAAAGGAAGACTAAAAGAAATTCATGATGTCATGTAATAATTTTATAAGACAGTTAGACGTACATTATATAGCTGATACTATACACAAGACTATTTCTATGGCTTGTATATATTTGTGAATGTAATTTTGTTATACACTTAATGATAATTTCAGCTTCTCTTAATGATGCAACTTCCAAAATCTTGTGACATGATATATGCAACT
>JZKD02S2098527.1:86505-107192 GCA_000966675.3 Picea glauca
AGAAAAAACAAGTGAAAACATTTAGTATTGTTGACACAAAAATATTTAGCATAAGACTTTGTTAAAAACAAGGAAAAATGAAAAGTATTAAATGTTCAATGGGGAGGTTAGCATACGGTGGAAGCAAATAAGTGAAATGTTCAATGTGAAAGTTAGTATATGCATGAAACATTGTAAAGTGTTTGGACCAAATGCAAATAAATGAAATGGTTAGCATATGTTGGAAGCAATGTAAACTATTTGGACTAAAAACATTTAAGATAAAAGTTTGTTAAAATATGCAAGATGGTAAATTGTTCAATGTAAAGTAAAGCTTARTAAATTTTTAATATTGAGTAAAACTTAATAATTAAATAGTAAATGTTCAATGTGGATCAAAACTTAGTAAGTAAATAAGGGAAATGTTGGATGGGGGGTTAGCATATGATGGAAACAATATAAATTAGTGAAGTGTTCAGTGGGGAGGTTAGGATATGCGAGAAGCAATGTAAAGTGTTTGGAAGTTAGGATAGAGAGTGGAAATTACAAAAATTGGAACAAGTCTGAAATATATGTTCCCGAGTTTAATCTGTGAAATAGTTAATTGACTTATCCTTTGTATTTGCAACTGATTTCTACTTTAGTCATTGACTATGCATTTGAAGAATAATATAAACAGTATGACATCTTAACCGAAAGATGCTATAGTCATTCCAGGGGAACAAGAGCTTCAAACGTAAATGATAAAATAACTAAATCTTTGATTTGACTCTTTCTATTGTGCAAAAGTAAATGTGTGTGGATATAAAGGATAGTGATGGAATTATGGGAGCTTCACACATAAAAGTCAGCGAAAAATGTGTGGAGGCTAGCATGTGAGAGAAACAAAGGACGTAAAGCTCTCAGCACAAAATATCATATTTAGCATTGGACTATGTAGAAAAAAAACCCAGAAACATGTAGCATAAAACTTAATAAAAAGAAGTATGTGGAGGCCAAGATGTGTCATAAGCAATGTAAAGTGTAATGATCCCAGGATTCAATGGAAGAAATGTAAAGTTTGTGGATGATAGGATGTGTGGGTGTGCAAGAAGAAAAGGGCATGTAGTTGTCCCTACAAGACATGGAATTTAGCATACAACTATATAAAAACATCTACCATAAAAAAATGTAAAGAGATTACGAAGATGAAGATGTAGAGAGGCAATGCAGAGTGTATTGAGCCCAAGATGTGCAAAAAACAATGTCAATCTCATGGAGGCTAGGAAGTGCTCGAGACAATGCAAAGTGTGCACAATTTAGGATATACATAAAGCATATGTGGTTGAGTTCCTTGTACAACATATGTTTCTTGTTGAGACTCTTGAAATTGTCCGTAGCAGATCAAGAAGTTGTTACTGGTATGAATGTTTTTTTTTTCCACAATTCAAAAAAGACAATGTGCAAACGATGGAAGACATGAAATAGAGTGAAAAAACAACAGTATTTTCAAACTTCTAACACAATAGGAAAAGTTTTTTTCAACCAAAGCTCATAAAAAACAATGTATAGAGAACTAAACAGATCAAATACACTGCCAAAAAAGAGGAATCATTGATCTTACAACTTAATAGGAAAATTAGTTTTGTAAATAACACAAATGAAAAACAACATTGTGCAAGTTCAAGTGTTGGTCCACTAGACAATTTTCAATGGAGGAGGGCAAATGCTTTTACAACTTTTATGCGATTTAAATGGAGCAACATAAATTGTTGGGATAGACAATTGTAACAAAACTTCACAATGTAGTTGGTTTGTTAAGTAAACATTGACAGAGAAAACAATATATGAGAAAGAACAAGGTTGTATTCTATTCAGTATTCACAATACACTATAAAATTTACAAATGATAGCATAAAGGTCAAAATAGCATTTTGCAAAATGAAAGTAAATATCCACACGTGTAGAAAAATTCACGTGATATTTCATCGAAAAATCATAAACACTGAACATAGAATTGACTATTCAGTTTAAAACTCAAAGGGTTGAAAATTAGTGGCCATCTATGCCAAGACAATGCTTTGGCAAGCACAAAAATGTATGCAGTTGTCTTTTACATATTTCTTGTGAAAAAAATAAAAGTCAAAATAACATTTTGTAGAATGCAAGTAAAGTACCACATATGCATAGAACTTAACATGTTGTTTCATTGAAAAATCATAAAGAGTGAAAACAGACTTGAAAATTCAATTTTAAACTCAAATCATGGAAAATCACTAGCCATTTATGCTAAAGACTTCTTCAACAAGCTAAAAATATATACAATTGTATTTTAAATAATGCCTATAAAAAGTAAATGTATTTTTCCAAATGGACTGGGATTGGGGCTCTTGTGGACCAGTAAATAGAAGAAATCCCTGGAAGAAAGATGGAAATATAGTTAGAAACTAGTGTTAAGTCTGTAGAGGACATAAAACAAATAATTATGAGCAATTACCATGTCAACAAAAGAAAAGGATAACTTAAGCATATGCAAACAATAGACTACTAACCAATAAGAAAATATTATGTTAGTCTAGTTTGTCTTTTGTTGTTGTGCATGTGCCTTCATAACATTTCTTTCTTTGTACTTCTATTGAATAAATTGTATATGGTGGCTATTTTGGTTAACAATCTATTGCAAGGTGTTCTTGACCCAGTTATCAATATAGTTATTGATTGGTGGGATGGTGATTTATTGCTTCACTTGAAGCACAAAAATGTGGTCCTCTATTTCTTTGTGTTCCACTTGTAATTGTTTGATGGCCGACAAGTGCTCTTCATTGTAATTGTTTGATGGTCGACAAGTGCTCTTCATTGTAATTGAAAAATGTAACAAGACACTGTTTAAGTTCTTCTTCGGGAAACTCTATGAGGTTTTAGAAGTCATTAGTTAATGAAGTATTCATTACCACCCAATGACTATCAAGCTCCTCTTTAGTGATCTTCATTAAATTTCTGAAAAGATGTGGACCCTGCATTTCTTTAATGACATCAAATGCTTTTAAAATAGCATTGTCTCCCCTTTCATTGATTTTTTTCAGAAGCAACAATTGCATCTTGCAACATTTTTACTCGTTGTTCCCAACCTGCCTTTATTTTATTTATTCTACTACTACTGGGTAGTCCTTGCTAATTTCTTTGGTGGTCTGTAATGTTCCCAACTAGGCTAGGAGGGAATTTTAATATTTTCTGCCCAAAATTTGTTGTTCTTATATGAATGTACTTTTAGCTTCTTATAGATAATTTGTTGAATGCGGAATATTGTCAAACATATAGCATACATTCATTACACAAAAATGGAGCATATAATCATTTCATCTTATTATCGATGAAAACTCCCAAAATTAGTACAATGATGTCTAATGGTTGTAATAATAGTTGCAGAATACTATTGAATACACAAATCTAATGGTTTCCAATAATATACACAATATACTACATAAACACACAAGAAAACCTCGAATGATGCCAAATTGTGGTGTCCATTGATCCAAGACTCACCAAGCCTTACTCTGCTCTTCTCTAGCAACGTCGATCTGTAGTCAACCCCCTCTTGAGATCCTCACAATCCCCATATGGTAGATGGATGCAAGCCCCAATTCGCAAAGGTCCTCGCAGGACGATTGCGGGGCGTCTAGCGGGGCCTCACGAAACAACTTGTACTCAACCCATGGGGTAGTCCCCTTTAACAGATGCATGAAACCATCCTAGCACCTGCAGATATGAAACTCGTCCTCTTCTTGAAAATCACCACAAACACCCTTTTCAAGATGATATGCTTCCCAACTCCCTTCAATATGAAATCAAACACCAAATGAACTCCAATGAGAACTCCATATCAATCCACCTCTTGTCTAGCTAGGGTGTATATTGCACCACTAAAACCAAACCTGCAGTGGAAGGGTTTTGCCAAAAAATCCAATGAAAACGTTGGCTATAAGATCACTCAATAAGATATCAAATCATAATTCCAAGGGGAAAGGTTACTCTGTTTATCTTTCCTTTGGACCTTATAGATCTTTCCCTTGACTAAATCAAATCTTCACTTTATTTTCCCTCCAATTTCATTTAAATATAATTGTTTATTTTATTTAATGTCACTTTTAGGATTTGTCATTGTTTTTACCTAGTGACACCAAATAAACCTCCTTTACTCCATTTTTGCTTGTTGACGATAGCCTATGGGAGTCGTATAGGCTATTGATTCATCCTCTATCATGGTCAATTGGAATGGGACATTATATTCCTCCCTTGCCAAGATTACTTGTCCTCAAGCAATTTCATATCAGGGTGTTGTAAGATCTGCTCTTCTTCCTAGGTAGCATCTTTTGCGGGAAATCCTCTCCATATAACCAAGTAATCTCGAATGACCCTACTCCTTAGCCTCAATTACCTGACATCAATAATCCTCTCGAGCGATAGAACCAATTGTCCCTCCTCATCTAGTGGAGGAAGATCTATCGAAGCAGTGACCTACTGTTCCGAAGACTTCTTGAGGTAGGATACATGGAAGGTATTGTGGATCCTACTTCCCTCTAGTAGCTCCAGCTCATATGCTACTTCCCCAACTCTACCGATCACTTTGCAGGGATTGTAAAAGTGGGGCTTAAGCATCTCTACACCACTCTTCTTCAACGACGACTGTATGTATGATTGGAATATAAGAAAGACAAGATCTCCAACCTAAAAGTCACTTTCTACCTTGTGTCTATCTGCATACATCTTCTGTTGATTCTACGCAAAATGTAGATTTTCCTTCAAGATTCTTAAGATGTCCTGACTTTCCTATAACCAGTCTTTAGCCTTAGGAGCTTAGCTCTCTCCACACTCCAAATCCAAAAAACACAAAGCATCGTAGCCATACAATTTCCTGAATGGGCTCATCTAGATGGACATGTGATGAGTGGTGTTGTAGAAATGCTCCTTGATATGAAACCATTTTATACATGCCCATTGCTTCCCTGAAACATAGTTCCTTAGGTACCCCTCAATCCATTTGTTTACTATCTCGTTTTTCCCATCTTTCTGGGGGTGATAGCTAGTGATATGTGTCAACTTTGTCTCAGATAACCTGAACAACTCCCTCCAAAACACACTGAGAAACATGTTATCACAGTCACTAACTATGTTCCTCGGAAGGCCATGGAGTTTGACCACCTCCCTGAAGAATAGATATGTTACCTAAGATGTGTTGTACTACGTAGGAATAGAAAATAAGTGCACATATTTATTCAACCTGTCCACTACCACGTAAATATAGTCCCTGCCCTGCACCTTTGGTAATATTATGATGAAGTCCATGGAAATACTTTCCCACTTCTGCTTCAGAATCGGTAATGGTTGAAGCAGTCCTGCAGGATGTGTGAACTCCAACTTGCTCCGTTGGAAAGCCATTCACTCCTTCACATGACAAAGGACATCCCCTTTGAGACCCTTCCATGAGAATATCTCCCTCATCTTCCTATAGGTCTTCAGATACTCCCCGTGTCTTGTGAGCGGTGCATCATGCGCTGCCCTCAAAATATTTTCCTTGTGTGTGGACTCAGGGACAAGATAGATCTTGTCTTTGTAGTAGATGATCTCATATACTACCCTGTACTTGTGAACTTGAATACTGCCTTCCATCATCTCACAAGAGAAGGTGTTCTTGGAGTATTACACCAAGAGAATGGACTTCCAGTCTGCTAGTATATTTGTCATGGAGAAGGTTGTAGGTATCCTAGATAGGGCGTCAACAACTGCATTCTTCTTTCCTTTTACATACTCAATGTCGAAATCATATGCATGTACCTTACTCACCCATTTATTTCACCTCTTGTTCAGGTCCCATTGTTCCAAGAAATATCACAAGTTGTTGTGGTCATTCTGAACCATGAAGCATCCTCCTACCAAGCACTGTCTGAATTTGGCCAATGAATGCATGATGGCTAACATTTTCTTATCATAGATCGGGTAGATCTTCTCAGGTTCCCTTAGATTCATGCTCTTGAAAGCTATCAGATATTGGTTCTACATCAATACTGCTCCTATCCCTTCACCAGATGCGTCATACTCTAGGAAAAAAGGATGTGTAAAATATGGAAGTGCTAATACTGGGAAAGTGCTCATGACCCTCTTCATTCTGTCAAATGCCACCTGTGCATCCTGTGACCATAGAAATTCCTCCTTATTGGTGAGGTTTGTTAATGGTGCAGCCAATTGTGAAAATACTTTCAAAAAGCACTTACATTAGCTACATATCCCAAAGAATCCTTGTAGATTTGTGAGTGATCTAAGGGTGGGCTAGTCTAAGATGCACCTTTACTCCCTCAACACCAATCACATGCCCCATATAGATTATCTTTGTCAACCCGAACTCACACTTTGCCTCCTTGGAAAAAAACAACTATTTCTCCATGATGGTGAGTATCTTGTCCACATACTTTAGTTGTTCTTGCCACGTCCTGTTGTAGATGAGAAGATTGCCAAAGAACACCAGTAAAAGTTTCCTCAACTATTTTTTGAAGATATGGTTCATGCATGAATGAAATGTAGCTCGTGCGTTAGTAAACCCAAAGTGAATGAATAGAAACTCGTAGTGCCCATAATGATACTTGAATGTTTTTTTACAGATATCCTCCTCCCTAACCTAAATCTGGTTGTATTCTGATTGCAAATCAACCTTTGATAAGTACACTACTTCATGCAACTCCTCAATCAGCTCATCAATCATGGGTGTTAGGTATCAATTTTTGATGGTCTTATTGTTTATTTTCCTGTAGTCTATGCATATCCTCATACTACCATCTTTCTTCTTCACCAGTACAGAAGCGAAAGAACTGGTCTGATGTGTCCCATCTCTAGAAACTCCTTTATGGCCTTCTCTATTTCTTCCTTGAATATTTTGGGATGCTTGTAATGAGTGGTGATCACAAGCTTCAACCCCTCTTCTAGTTCAACGACATGCTCAAATCCTCGATCAAGTGATCTCCCTGCTGACAATGGTTCAAACACTCTCTCATGTTTTCCAAGCAATGCTTGAATATCCACAAGGTAATGTTGGCATTCCTGTGATGGCTTCTCCATGGTGATCAAGCACTATGCTACATAAGCCACGTCCCCATGTCTAAATAGGGCCTCCATGCGCTAGTTAGACATGATCTTGGGAGCACTTGTCGAAATACATATCAAGATGACTCGTTGTCCACCCTTGTCCTAAAAATCCGTCCTCATGTCCTTATAATTCATGCAGATATATCCCATCTGCTACTACCACATTGAATCCCTAGAAATCCTCCACAAGGATCTTTCTCCTGGTGACAAGTGTAGTATCAATGAAGTTGTGGGTGGCTCCACCATCCACTAGTGTCATAACCCTGTGCCCCTGCATAATGCCTATGATCCTGAAGGTATAGTATTTAGGGACTCCTGAAAGAGTGGAAATAGTCACTCCTTTAGGGCTATCTTGCAATGGATCCTGCTCTATAGTCTGTGATGGATCACCACTATCCTTCCCAATAAATTCATCATCACTGTCATCCTCCTTGTCAGAAACTACCTCAATGTAATGGAATTTACCTTTTCCCATACATCTATGACCTAGTTCCTATGGATCTTTGCAACTAAAGAAAAGTTTCTTCCTCCTTAGTTCTCTCAGAGTCTCCTCATTTGTCATGTCCTTCCCTGTCCATGACTTCTGAGAAAAAATTGTCTCCTTACCTCCTTGAGGGATGAAGGATTTTGTTGGTACCTTCTTGTTGATTGCATCATTCATGTCTTGGGATCTCATGATGGCCTCATGCAATGTGGTTGGCTTATATTCCTTCACCTATCCTCTCAGGGGTTCAACTAGAACTTCCATGTATAGTGTCACCAATATTTGTTGAGAGATATATATCACCACAAATGCCATCCTATGAAAATATGTGATGTATACTTATGGTGTGTTTGTCGATCTAAGTTGTGCCAACTCCCTAAAGTGTATCTCAAGGTCCTTCTTGTCAAACCTGTCCATCAAACTATGAGTGAAATCCACATAGGAAGTGATGTTGGCATTCCATAATGTCACCATCCCATGGTATCACCATTTGTGAGCTTCTCCTTCCAAGTGTAGGGTGGCATACTTAATTGCTTCAGCTTCGGTCGTTGGGTTACGTTTGATCTAAGTTTTCAACTTATGTACCCAGGCCTTGGTCATGCTATTTGTTGACCCATCAAAGGGTGGAATAGTCAACCTTTCCACCTTGCACATGAGATCAAAATTATGTGGGATTTGTGCTCCTTTGTTCCCCTCCTTCGAACTATAATTATGTTTGAGGTTGCATAAGTATTTATAGGAAAATTGTTCATGGATGTCTACATCTATAGTCTTGTACTCCCTATATGAGGTGTTAATATCAAGCCCCTGATCCGGTTACACATGTGCTTCTATAGGATGCCCTATCATGAACTGTTGTAATAAAGGCCTAGGAATCTTTAGGCTCCTGCTCTGAGTTGGGGTATGGTTATTGCAACTCTTAGTGTGCATTTTTTCACCCCAGTGGGATCCATTGGGTCCAACCTAACCTATTCCATTCATACTCCCATGCTGGCCTATCAACTTTGTGAGCGCCTCAAGCATCTATTTCTATAACCTTGTTGTCTCTGCCTCTCTTTAGGATGCTTCTTGTTGACCCTTGACCAGATCTTGTAATATCTAGAGCATAGTTATATCATGGTTGTCTCACATTCTTCCTTTTGGTTCTAACTTTGTGTGATTTTCTTCTGTTTCTCTTTCCATTGACTCTCAAGAGGTTTTTCCTCCACGCCCTTTTATTCTAGGCATCAATGTATTCATAGGCTGGCAGAATCACCAACTTTGATACCACTGTAATGTTACCAACTAGGCTAGGAGGGAATTTTAATATTTTTTGCCCAAAATGTGTTGTTTCTTCTTATATGAATGTACTGCTAACTTTTTATATATAATTTTCTCAATGAGGAATATTTTCAAACATATAGCATACATTCATTACAAAAATATGGAGTAGATAATCATGGCATATTATTATGGATAAAAACTCTCAAAATTAGTATAATGATGTCTAATGGTTGTAATAAAAACTTCAGAATACTATTGAGCACACAAATCTAATGGCTTCTAGTCAGCTACACAATCTACTACAGAAACACACAAGAAAACATGGAATAATTCCAACCTGTGGTGTCCACTGGTCCAAGACTCACCAATCCTTACTCTGGTCTTCTCCAACAACTCCAATCTAAAGTGAACCCCCTCTTGAGCTCCTCACAATCCTGGTCTGGTAGATGGCTACAAACCCCAATTTGTAGAGGTCCTCGTGACATGGCTGTGTGGTTTCTAGTGGGGCCTCACAGGAAAACCCGTGCTCAACCCGTGGGGGTGTCCCCTTTTGCAGATGCATGAAACCCTCCTAGAACTTGTGGATTTAAAAATCAACCTCTTCCTGAAAATTTCGACAAACACCTTGCGCAAGCCAATATGCTTCCCAAAAACCTCTAGTATGAAATCAGACTCCAAATGAACTACAACAAGAGCTCCAAATGAATCATCCTCTTCTATAGCTAGGGTGGAAATTGCACCACAAAAACCAAACCTATAGTGGAAGGGTTTTTCCCAAAATCCCAACGAAAATGATGGCTACAAGAGCACTCAATAAGATATCAAATCATAATGCCAAGGTGAAGGGTTACTCTATTTATCCTTCCTTTTTAACTTCTATATATTTCCCCCATCTTGACCAAATCAAATCTTGTGTTAGGGAATTAACCTACCTAACCTTTCACATAGGCAGTGTTGGTATTAAGGTATGCACCTAATTGCTAAAGGGTAGAGCTAGGCCACCTCATTTGTTGGAATGATTTGTTTTTTGTAAGTTTTGTTTGTTTATTTTGATGGTCGGCTGATGGATGAGATTCAAGAGAATGGATCTAGTTGAACAGTTCAACAATATTCACCACAATGTTTCCCTTAGCCATTGGCACGCATTCTGGTGTAACAGATAAAAGATGTAAAAGCAGAACAAAACCATTGGCAAACATACAATTTTTCACTTGTAGCTAGCAATTTTAGATCTAACATATTGCATTAAACCTAAAACAATACTTTGAATAAATTTATCAACAGTTTGTAAACACATTAGTTGAAAGATAAGAAAAAAATTTCAAGACATTCAACATGCATCCAAATAAGAAGAAAACACAAGCATGATTGAGAAAAAGAAAATCTATTCACCATAAATTATATTCACTGAGTAGAAAACTTTGTAGATATTTACACTTCATAAGACCAGTCTATATCCTAATAGTTTGATGCACCCAAAAAAGCTGAACCCCTTTACATTCACATATTCATCTATTTATCCACCAAAAGGATTTGAATTCCTATCTAAGATCTAAATTCTAGAGTTAATTTTTGCATTACATCCAGACCTGTAGATATCAACTTAACCATTCAGTTATGATTACAATTCATGAACACTTCTTTAAATTGAGTGAATACAAGTTTAAGTGCTAGTTTGTAGGGATAAATCCCCTCTTCTGGGCCCATTACTTCGAGCTAATTAAAGCATTGTTTTTATAAAAAAGATCTTTATTACAACTATATGTTATATCTCTAACTAAAACAAAAATATTCTATAACTAGAGCTAGAATCACTGTTGACAACAAAAAGTGTAAGAGTTGCACAACAAGAGTCTTCAAAGGTTGGAACTTCTTGTTGACTTTGCATGGATCCACACATATGTCACTAGCTAGAGAAAGAAACCTTCAACGTTGGAACACAGCTTGCACAGGCTTCATATTCCCTTACTCACTGACAACAAAGACTTAGATGATTTCTTTTAGGAACATGCAGGTATTTTGAAGTTTCTTCTGCAACTTTTGGTAATTTCTCTGTAGTTTTGAATGTTGCGTATCAAGAGATTGATATTGTTGCTGCAGCTCTTGAATATGCTGCCTCATGCTATCATTTTGTTGTTTGAGGGTTTCCACCTGTTATTTGTTGTCCTCCATTTCCCTGTCACCTTCAACTTTAGGCTTAATGTCTATTTTCAATCTGTTTCCATTTTTAAGTTCATGCTCTTCATCAGCAGCAAGCCTGTTGATATCAATGGCAATTTAGCTTTCCTAGGTCTCATCTCATACCTAGTATTGTTCTCAGGTTTGTCTTCAATTTTGTCTTTCATAGGCTCATGTACCATTATCATTTTCCCCTTTTCCTCTGGTTTGGTCTCTTCTAAAACTTGCACTGGGATTTACTCTATTTCTGGACCAATTTCTTCGAAATCTTGCTCAGGGTCTAGACCAATGTCCACCAAATATTTCTCTGGGTATAGACTAGTGGTGAACTCTTCTTCCAAATCAACGGGTTTAACACCTGACGTATGTCCCTTATTTCTCTTATTTATGGTCTTGCTTATGGGCATTTCCTTCAAGGTGTGGATGGCCATTTCCTCCATGTTGGTAAACCTAGAGGGGTTGTCATCAACGTCTTGATCTTCAATTGAAATAGGCTTTTTCTCCTTAAGGGATGGATCGAACAAGGCTTTGTAGTGCAGCCTCAGCTGGTTGGTCAACCTGGTCTTCCAATTTGGTTTACTTAGCATTTCTGGGACATGCTCTGTTGGCACAGGGGCAGACCCAGGGTTCATCTCCTAGAGTGCACCAACAAGCCCTAACTACTGGCCCTTTCGGCAACACCTACGAAGTAGATGAAGTATCATTCGAAGTAGCTATGGGGGGTTGCAATACACGGGTGTCTACAACCAGAGGAAATACAAAGTGGATCCAATACAAGAACAACACAGTATCTAGATATCAGTTACCATCTTAGTCCTACTTCGCACAATATATCTCATATCTAGCACAATAATGTAATAACAGATAAATCAGAAGACAAGAACACAACATAAAACCACACAACAACAAGATATACGTGGTTCAACCTCTCCCTAGGGCTACGTCCATAAAACTATGCTTTATAATATATTAGGTGAAATCATACAGTTCTATCTGCACTCTTAGCTAGAATATCTTCTCTCTTCTCTCTTCTCCCTTCCCTGTGCACCCTGCTGCAGGGTTGATCTTCATACCCAGTTGAAGATCTTACAACACAGACTTCTCTCATTGCTCAATGCTTCTCTCTCTCACAACAACAATAATCACTCCTAACCACAATGAACTTGGAACAAACCCTCTTCCATCATCTAGGTTCTTATTTATACATAACAATAGCTCACTGACATCCTTATGTCGAAACCTAAGTGCCAAAACCCTAGATACCAAAACCCTAAGTGTCTAAAACCCTAGGTCAACTTGACCCACATTTTCAAGACTTCTCCAACCTGTATTTCCTTATTTCTCGTGTGGTGCTCTCGAAGCATCCATTGGTGGCTTTTTCCTCTTGCTGAGTTGTCCATGATCTGTCTTCCTCGTTGATATCCTCATCCAACAACTTGATTTATCTTACTTTGCTTCGTCTTTTCTTCTCTTCTGCTCACTTCGACCCAGTATCAGCCACTGTGTCTTCTGTGCAGTTCTTATTCCGTATTTTCTGCCTTAATATTCATTTACTTCTATAACCAAGGGCCAACAACCCCCCAACACTCACCTGTGACTCATATTGGGGCACTTCATCTCTGATCCTTCTGTTTTGCTTCGACTTCGGCTGCGCAGAGTAGCCAGTGCTTTCTGGTCTCTCCTCCCCCCACTATGTGCAGAATGTGTTTTATGTGTATGGTACCCAGTTTCAACTGCACCTAGTACCTAGACCCTTCTCCTTCGGATTTTAATGAGAGCTGCGAGGCAGCTGGTTGGCATAGTACAATTTCAATTGGCTCACATTCACCAAAACTTCCTTCCATTCTCCATTCAACATCTTCAGTTGTGTGGATCCTCCTTCCATAACATAGAAAACCTCATATGGCCCTAGCCAATGTGTTATGAACTTCCCTGGATGCTTCATAAATTTTCTATCATAGACCAATACCAGATCTCCTTGCTTAAATGCTTTCTTCTTGATGTGCCTATCATGGTAGGTCTTTTCTTGTTCCTTCTAAAATTGCTAATGGAATCCGACAATAAATCTATCTTCTTCTGGTTCGACCAACTGCATGATCCTCTCTTGAATAGCACTAGTGTCATCCATATTTGTAAAGGCTACGATTCTTTGATCCAGGTGAAGAAAAATGATCAAAGGCCAAAGCCATTCCACATTCTCTCACTTCTGTTCGTGCCTTTGATGAAGAAGCCTGATCTCTCCCGAATTCTTTTATTGCTTCCTCAAATATCTGTTTCTCTCTCTTTGGATAAAAATATTGTGTCTTCTCTACATCTTTTCTGACTCCTAATTGTTTTGTGGTCTTCCCTGGAGTCACCCTGTCTTCTCCTATAGCAATGCCTCCTCTAGTGATAACAACAACTCTAGGGTCCTCTCCGTGAGGTTCAACGTATATCAGTTGCACTTGCGGGTTCACGCCCTGTCTTTCCTGAAGCTTAGCTAGCAATGCTGGACATTCCTCAATAACATGTTCGAATGAGTTACAGTAACTACATGTGGTACAAGGGTTCTGACAGTCCCTTGCCAAGTGTTCTAGCTGTGCGTAGTTATAACAGATGATTTTACCTCTATCTCGACCCATACCTCCTCCTCATCCTCTTCCTCTGAATCCACCACGAGAGTTGAAGTTTCCTCTTCCAGGGGAATGAAACTTCGTAGTGTTCCCTTCTTTTTGTACTTCACCTTGAATTTTGTATACATCTCTTGACCTTTCATGCATGAGATCATAGGCCCTACAATCCCTATCATCATGCCCTACTAACTTGCAGAACGTGCAATACATATTTGTGGGTATCTAAACATATTTTTTCATGCAATATCATTCACCAGGGTGATGTCTATTTCTACATACCTTGCACCATGGTAGAGTAACTTGCTTCAAAGGGTTCATAGCTCCAGATGTCAAGTACTCGTGAAATAGGGGGAAATGCTCCTTGTCATGGCCTTACGACTTGCATCTAATACACCAAATGTCTTCTCTTTTATCTTTGCCCTTGTCTTTCGTCATATCTTTGACTTGCAAAGATAAGATAGTTAGATGACTCAATATTTGACTCATACCTGAGATGGATTCTCCCATAGGGGTTGATTCTAGTTTCATGGTGATCTCCAATGCCTCAGCCTATGAAGCGATCTTCTCCCGCATCAAGGGGACTCTGATGTGTGGTAAGAGGGAAGTGATGAACCATTATTTGTTTTTCTCATCCAGGATCTGAAAGCTCAAATAGCCTGTCAAGGTCTTAAATCTCTGATCAAACTCCCACACAGGTTCAACTACTCTCTGCTTGATTTCTTTCAGTTCTATAATGCACTATGAATCTGATTTGGGTTTCTTGAATTCAACAATCAACAAAGTCTTAATGGAATTCAGTGTTTTAGGTGTAGCTCCTTGGAAAAATTTCATGTACGAGCTCAGTGCGCGGTCTCTTAAGATAGTGCTAAATTGAGCTCATTTAATAGCTTCATTAATGACATTCTCAATACTCCATACAGCTTCACATAGAAACCAGTGTTGATCATGATCTTCAGATCCATCTCCTCTAATGGTGGGTAACCTCATCTCATCTGCCATAGATATTCCTATATTTCCTGACTGAATAGGTATTGAACTACTTGTACCATTTCTATGAGTGTTCGGATAGCTTAGGTTAGTCTGGTTACTTAATGTTGCTAAAACAACAGGAAGAACAATAATACTTACTTCAGAAGTCTGTGCAGTTCCTGAAGCTTCTAGCTCTTCTTGGCAAGCTTCTTCGGTCTGTCCTTCCTCTACCCAGTAGGTTCTGAATGATATTCATCTATCAGATCTTCCTCTTTTCCACTGTAGAATCCCTCTTCCCCGTAGTTTTTCTTAAACAGGTTCGCGAGAGGAACTTCTCTGAACACTCTCCCACTGTGCGTATGTATAGTCTTTGTGTCGTTGTCACTGTCTGAGTTCTTGAACATTAGCTTTTTCCAATCTGACCCACTATTGTACCTTCAATATGTTCTTCTCATCCAATAACATCTTGATCTTCAACTTCAAGAAGTGTAAAAATTTCCCTCGAGGTCCCTTAAAGAAATACCTCTCTGCTTGGATACATGACTCTACTTTATCAACAACAAACTCAGTGATGTACCCTCCAGTGGTGTTATCGAACCAGTGATCTACTACTCTTGACATGACATTATCAACTCTCTTGACCTTCTTGATCAACGTCAACATCCAAACCAAAGGTGGTCTAGATCTGATCTCAAACGGAGTATCTTCTAATCTAGCTAACCACTTGTATAGCTCCTGATGAATTCCTCCAAAGAAAATCCTGTGTATATCAGTTAAGATATACCTTCCCAACCATTCCTCGGTGCTAAGCTTAGGGTTCTTTTTTTGGGATTCTATGAAGTCCTTTTCTTGATCTTCTATCCACTTCTGAATCTTTGTCTTCGATTGAAACCACCTTGACATTCCCTCAAGAAGATTCTCGTCCCAACAATGGAACCATTTGTTGGCACAGGGGAAAACCCAAGGTTCAGCTCCTAGAGCGCACCAAGAAGCTCTAACTACTAGCCCTTTCGGCAACACCTGCGAACAGATGCAGTCTCACCCAAGTAGCTATGGGGGGTTGCAGGACACGGGTGTCTACAACTAGAGGAAATACTAAGTGGATCCAATACAAGAACGACATAGCATCTAGATATCAGTTACCATCTTGGATCTACTTCGCATAGTATATCTCAGATCTAGCACAATAATGTAATAATAGAGCAATCAGAAGACAAGAACACAACAGAAAACCACACAACTACAAGATATATGTGGTTCACCCTCTCCCTAGGGCTATGTCCATAGAACTGTGCTTTATAATATATTAGGTGAAAGCATACAGTTCTATCTGTGCTCTTAGCTAGTAGATCTTCTCTCTTCTCCCTTCCCTGCACACCCAGCTGCAGGGTTGATCTTCTCACCCAACTGAAGATATTACAACACAGACTTCTCTCACTGGTCAATGCTTCTCTCTCTCTCGAAACAAAAATAATCACTCCTAACCACAATGAACTTCAAACGAACCCTCTTCCCTCATCTAGGTTCTTATGTATACATTACAATATCTCACTAACAGCCTTAGGTCGAAACCTAAGTGCCAAAACCCTAGGTTTCTAAAGCCCTAGGTCAACTTGACCTGCATTTTCAGGGCTTTGCCAGCATGTGTTTCCTTCTTTCTCGTGCGGTGCTCTCGAAACATCCATTGGTGGATTTTTCTACTTGTTGAGTTGTCCATGATCCGTCTTCCTTGCTAATCTGTCATCCCCGATCTCCTTGTCCAACAGATTGCTTTATCTTACTTCGCTCCGTCTTTTCTTCTCTTATACTCACTTCGACCCAGTATCAGTCACTATGTCTTCTGCGCAGTTCGTATTCTATATTTTCTTCCTTAATGTTTGTTTACTTCCATAACCAAGGGCCAACATGCTCCCCCTTTTTCTTTCTTCCCTATTTCACCTTAGGATGCTCTCCAATCTGTGTGTCAAATGACACAAACTTAACTATAACTACTTCATGACTGGCCTGCTTATTTCTTTGTTGTTTTATTTCTTTCAATTTATGATTCTTTTGTACCTTCATAGCACTGGGCACATGTTCAACCTCAATATGCTCAAGAGCTAGTTAGAATTTTGGACATACCTTTTTTTGGCCCTTTCTGACATAATTGGCTAGATTATTCTGAATGCTTGGAAGAAATAAAAAAGTCCATTAAAGATACATATGAGTACTTGATGTTGTTGATTCTGTTTGGTGGGAGGCTTTTTTCAATGGTCAAAGTGACATAATTTCAAGCTCAACAAATGAAGATACATTTTTGAAGACTCCATTTCATTGGTCAYAGAATATGCCAAATGAATCCGAAGAAAGAAACATTATTGAACAACAAGAATCTCAAGGTGTTATTGAGTTTTCACAAGTAGAGGAAAGAGAAATGTATATTGGTTTTAAAAGATCGCATGCACAACATGAAGCCATGGAAGACCTTTACAAGGGTTTGGTACATGATATTAAGGAGGGTTGCATGATTGCAGTCTTAGTGACTGAAGATCCACATGGTTATCCATTCTGGATTGCAAAGATTATAAATATTTATAAAGAAATTGGAGATGTTGTAGCAATTGAAGTGCATTGGTATGCAACAGGTACACACCCATTTAATGGTGTGTACAAGCTAGAGAAGGTGGTTGAGAAAAATGTTAGTAGAAAGAGAAAAACAAAGGGTCAAAATACAACTTGTTGTCGCACTGACCTCTTAAAATTAGAGAATGTTGACATACATGTTTATGAATTCAATTTGAAAAAGAGAAGAACTCTTCACTCCATAACCACAAAGATTATCAAGGGGTTGCTGCCACAAGAAATAACTGCAAGATGAGATTCCATTGAACCTAGTCGTATATCTAAAAGGATTTTGACATCTAAAATGTTGTTCATGCATGTAGACTCAGATGGTGTTGAAATATTGTGTAATTGAAAAGAATATTCTTATCCCCTTTTGTGGATAAAGTAAAAGATAAAATATATTTATTATTTATTAGATCAATTACCTTTTGTGGATTGATCATGTTGGGCATTGCAATTGACAAAATCCCCTTTTGCGGATTGGTCAAACCCTAATTGTAATAGGAAAATTAAGAAGTCGGCCTCTAGGAAAATTAAAGTGGTTCTAACCACCCAGAAAGACAAGTCGGCCCTGCCAGTGAAGAGACACCTCCTTTCAACACTTGTCAGTTTGTATAAATAAAGGACGTCAGCCACTCATTTGTTCACTCACTTAGCTCACTCATCTAGTGGTATTGAAGGAAGCTGCAGTTACCAGTTGTCGGAAGAAGGAAGAGAGAGAGGCGCATTGCTTGGGAGAGGATATTCTCTAGTGTTTGGTTTATTGTCTTGGCATTGTATTGACTATCTATATTAAGGAAATTTTGCAGGGTTTTCTTCCCCATGAGGGTTTCCCAAGACAAATGTTCTGTATCTTGTGATTGTGTTTATCCCAGTGATCCTATCTATGTTATGGTTATCTAGTAAATTGAAAAGTAACCTAATAGTAGCTTAAACTTTCACATGGTATTAGAGCTAAGTTGCAGAGAGCATCTTTCACAGGAAAAAGAAAAACATCACTGTTGTCGTACAAGAAAATTAGGGATTTTTATTAAAGAGGAATTTAAGCCCAAAGATCATCTAGAAAATTGTGCCCTAGCCTAAGGAACTCATTGGCACCTTCAACGCACCTTTTCAGTGGATAGAACTCCCAGAAAGTGAAACCCTAGTTTTCATTGGTACCAAAAACCAGAAGTACTAGAAGTACCAGAAAACCAGGAAACCAAAACCAGTACCAGTCCAGATTTACGCAAGCTCAGTTTCAAGGGGTAAAATTTGGAATTTTCAGAAACTGACTATACCAGCATAGTCGCCTCAGTCCAGCGCATCTTTTGGTGAGTTCAGTTTTCAGATCTAAGAAATTTGTTTTTTCTATTATTTCTATAGCCTGGAGGGCTAGGGTTTCTATTGCAAGAAAGAACGACTACCGGTATGAGGGTAGAAGACAGGCTAGAAGGATATGGAAACTTTAGATCTTGGAAGCATAGGTTGTAGATGATTCTAGATGAGAATGATCTCCTAGAACATGTAACAGTGGGTGTACCGGAACCAGAGGAAGAAGAGCAAAAGACCAAGCATAAAAAGAATGAAAAGAAAGCAAAGAGAATCGTGTCGGATTGAGTAAAGGATCACTTGATCCCTCATATATCCAAACTACAGACATCAAGGAAAATGTATGAAGCACTCAACAGGTTATATGAAAGAAAAGACATTAGCCGAAATCTTGCCTTAAGAAATCATCTTCGTAATATGAAGATGAAAAACTCAGAATCTATCTCATCCTATCTTATGAGAGTTTCTCATATTAGAGATCAGCTTGCAGTTATTGGAGATGTCATTAGTGACAAAGAGCTTGTAACCACAACCCTAAATGGGTTTCCAACATTTTGGATTCCTTTTGTACAAGGAGTGTGTGCAAGAAGCAAGTTACCCAAGTTCGATAAGTTATGGGCAGGTTTCACACACAAAGAATCTAGACTTGTAGACCAACAAAATAGATTAATTGTTGACGAAGAGAAAGCTCTTATAATTCAAAAGAACAGAAGAAGTTCCTTCAGGAAGAACAATAAACAAGATAACTCCGTAAGAGTTCGAGATACGAAGAAAGATGTTTCAAAGATCAAATGCTACAACTGTCAAAAGTTGGGACACTTTTTCTATGACTGTCCTCAAGGAAAAGGGAAAAGAAAGCATCAAGAACATGTGGCAGAGGAAGAGGAATATCCTCCCTCAAAGAAAGCTTTAGTAGAAATTAAGGATTATGTACTTTAAGTTGAAGATAGTTGATCTGAAGAAAGATGGAAAATGGTGGAGTCCGTGGAGCCTCCCCACACAAAAACAAAAGATAATTATTCATGTTTATTCTTAGTATCTTGTTTACTTTAATACTTTATCATTGAAAGTTATATTTTTGTGAGAATGTTAATTAACCTCGTTTTATTTCAGTGTCTATGCAGACTTATAAAAGAAGAGGATAAAGAAAGAGATAAAATATTTATTTCAAGTATGATCACTCATGAGAGTGACAAAGGTATGTGTTTAGCTATGATAGTAAGGGAAAATTTGGTAATTTCATAGCTAGAGTGAAAAAGAGTTCAAAAGTCTTATTCATGATTAGGGTTTCAGATGTGTACATGGTTGCACAAGTTTTTCTTAAGAAAATATGTGTACTACTCTGATAGAAATCATGATATAGTTTTATTTGATTACTTCTTATTGTTATTCACTGATTGGCTAAGTGACATATCTCAGAAAGCATATTGTAAGTAAGTTTATAGGTCTCGGAAGAAAGAACTTATGCCTTGACTTGTAGAAGTTAGATAGCATGAGAAGGACTTATGATATGGTGACAGTCAGTAAAGACCAGACAGTATCCGGTATCTATATAGGAGCAGGAGGCTCCTAAATATGCAGAACAGAAATGTTCAAGATGAAGAGAAATATGGATACTCAGATATAGTTGATGAGATGCAGATAACTACAAGTTGTTCGAGTACCATTCTTATAGATGCAGAGGGAGCAGGTTGATCCAATATGAAGTCAGAAAGAAAGAAATGTTTGAACTCAAGAAGGCACCCAGGATATTACAGAAGAAAACTTCAAGGATGATGATTAGAAGATCATAGTTTGGTGCAAGAGGGGGCTATGTCTCTGAGTTCGAAATGGAGGATCATGATTTGGTGCAGTTAGGAAAATAGATGGACAGTGACTAGATATTTTGATCAAGATGAAAGTTTTCCAGTAGATGGATGGTGCCCAACAGATGGGTAGCATGGTATTATACCATGGAAAGATCTTGGACCACAAGATAATTTTTCAAATCCCACGGGTAGACCTTCATAGAGAAGGAAAAGAGAAGAGACCTTTGTAGAGAAGGAATGAGCAATCCCACAGGTAGACCTTCATAGAGAAGGAAAAGAGAAGAGACCTTCGTAGAGAAGGGGAATGAGAAATTTGCCAAGTTTAGCCTCTGTCCAAGTATTGAGTTTTGGATACTCTAGGGACAT
>JZKD02S2098527.1:107202-123778 GCA_000966675.3 Picea glauca
AAGATCTCTGCTATGAATTGAACCCGCACAAAAGGGGTTCTAAAACAAGAGAAAACCCAAAGAAGAAGCATACATCAAGATAAATATAGGCTTCCAAGTGCAGGCAAAGCTAATATTTGAAGGCTAAAAGACTAGTGAGATAATGATTATCATATCCAAAGACAACCATCTGATTGACGATTGTTGAAGCACATTTCCAGAAGGGATTAGGTGCCAACAAATGTAATCCCATGGAAAAACACAGGGTGAAGATAAGATATATAAGATAAATGTATTCATGTCTGACAAATGAACACTAAAGTAGGTCAATGGGACTGTTGGGAACAATGATGTCTATACAAAGTAGGAGTGCTAAAGTGGCTCCTATATAAAAGCAAGAAGCATGAAGAAAAATAGAATAGAAGTCAAATCTAAAACCTAGAAAGCCAACTCCAAACATGGAGAGGTGATCCATGTGAGAGATGTACAAGGTGAGTGGACCTAGAGTCTATGGTGCTAGTGGTACGGGACTACCTTGGTAAATTGAAACCATATATCCTAACATCTGAGGCCAAATGGAGAAAGCTCAAAATATATGTATGTTCAGAAGAAGAATAAGAAGAGGCTGTGGAATGAGAGTTATGTTGTTGTTTGGAAGGAAAAACACATCGTTGTGGTCTGGAAGATATCATTTGGTTATTGGTATGTCTGCTATTATGAATTTTGGTCCTACTAGCACATAAATTTGCAGTAGAAAATTTGGTCATTTTGCAACGCTATGGTCCATTTTGCAGTGTCGGTGAATTAGGAGATTTCGCAACGCCAAATTCATCAATGCCAGTTTAAAAAACTTCAAATTTGGCTAATAAAATTGGTTTTTAAAGCCAATTTTGGCTCTCGAGTCTCTGTGTAGGGTACTAGTGATTTTGTCAAAAATATATTGGGCCTGAAGGCCCAATATCCAAGTTAAGCCTCGAGCTATCAAGAATTTAATCCAAATGTCAAGCCAAGCACCTAACACAACACACAACTCAAAACCAAATCCAACGCTCAAAACCAAGTGCTAAGCCATGGAAGAGGAGCCCACAAGGGGCGTGTCTAAGTGCACTACGCATCAAGGAAAAGTGAGGATATTGGTAAATAAAAATAGTTGTAAATTTTCTTACACCATTGATGTGGGATATATCCCATTACGTAAATAAAAACACAATAGTGTCCAAACCAAATGACACCAAGTGCCGATGTTAACACTCTAGGTGTTGAGTCAATTCTTCAAATGCCCAACTCTTGAACAATAAATGGAAAAATGAAAACTCTTATTACTAAATGCCAAGAAGTAAATGGTGTGTGCAAGTGTCGATGCAAGCAATTAAGGGTCTCCTTGACTACCAAGTTGCAGAATGAGGAGGGCATTTTCAGAGATGGAAGGTGTATTGATGGAGTGTGGATGAAGACAACTTATTCTTTGCCATTTCAAATGCTTCTGTAATTTTAAAGAAAGATACATATCTCAAGTTCGCAGTCGAGCATGTGATTGAAGACAAAAAACAAATGTTTGAATGCATCGTACACAAGCGTTACACGCCCTAGGGAATATCAAATGTGTTGTCAAAGGGATGCTCTGTAGGTGTAACAAAGAAGATTAGTGATTTGTTTTTCTTCATGCTTGTGTTGCTTGCTCCAAAACCTTGAGTGCCAATGATCCATCTCAAGTGATAGAAACATGTAAAGAGACTTATAGTTACCTGGACGAGATGATTATGGAGGGTTTTGACTGCCATGACAATTCATGTTTGTATTTTTGTTTTTTATCCATCACATGTAGTGCCATCAAATACTAAAGAACCTGCAAATTATCAAGAAGATCTCAGTGTCATGACTACCCTCTTGTTCAAATAAATTCGGCCTAGTGGTTTGTGTATCCAGTGCATAGTTTTGAACACATTAATGGGCACAAAATAAACACAAGGTGCCATGTGGAAAGAGATAGTCACAATGTGTTTAGTTCATCGACAATTCACACACATAAGGTACTTGATGAATTCCCACTCCTCAGGTGTAAGTTTTAGTGATTTTTCTTAATGCGCCCGATGGAGGTTAATAACCAACACTCTCAATAAAGGCACATGATGTAGATGTTTATGTTATAAGATGCAATCTACTAGAAATGCATCATATTAGGACATATTTATTGAATTCTTTCATCGAGAGGTGACAAGGGAAATTTTGGCATCATCCTAGTCTGGTTTAAGATGCACTCATTAAAGTAGATTTTAGGTTGAGGTGAAAGTAGATGATGATTACAAGTTCTTGACTTCTTCCTCCAATCCGCTAACTTGCAGAGGTTTTACTTTGGGAGTAAATTGGAGAATGCATCCAAGGAGTCTCCTAATACAAAGTACAACATTATGGAATGAACACTTCTATAGAGGTGTGGGAAGTCTAGGTCACAAAGACAATAGAATCTTCCTATGGACAATTTGACCCAATTTCATATCTATCAGATACAGAGCTCATGAAGTCTTGTAGAATTTGTAATGATTCTGTGATTTAATATTTGAAACTCTTGGTTATCTTTGAGATAAAATTGATAAGAGGAAGAGTATTAGGTAATAATGCTTGTTTTGTTCATTTTTCGGATATTCACAAATTAAAAATCTCCAAATATCACCAGGACCTAGCAGCCAAATCTTGAACATCTATCGAAGTAATTAGATACACAGGTGGAAGAAAGGAGATAAACATCAACAATTTCTTTTTTTCTAGCGGATGTGGGAGACTTATCCTCTTATTTTTCAAGCCCTCTCAAAAAAGTTATCTTCATTCTATTTTTAGGAGATTTGTTCCACAAATGAAGGCAACAATTTAGCTAATCCTAGGCATCGAGTTCACCAACTCTAGATTTGTAGGACATATGTGGTATCCTTGGTTTTAGGAACATAATTATTGGGAAAAACTTATCTCAAAGACAATTGACCAGAGGAAAGACGAGTGGAAGAAAGAATTGGACACTTGACAACAGTTATCTCCAGCCAACAAATCCACCAACTTTTAACAGCTCGAGAGTATTGCAGCCAATTCTAGTTTTAGTTTTATTTTAATTGTTTTTCTTTCCAGGGAACAAGGAGGAGATAGTTATTATTTTTATTATTTAAGAAATCATTTTGTAATGGATATGAGTTCAGTATAGACTCGAGAGGAGCTCGAGAGAGCCGAGGGGCTCAACATTGGGTTTAAGAGACACTTGTAAGTTTTTAAGTTTATGAATATATGCTATATATCTTGATCTGAGTTTCTACTGTTTCTCAGGAATCAATTGTTTTTCCTATGTGATCAACTATTTTGTCTCTTGATTAAATGTAACGAGTTCTTACACCTGATGTATTAGGAACTCTTGTATTTCAAATTCATGAGTAGTAAAAGATTTGTTGCAAATGATTGTCTTACATTTATTATATTTAATCACCTTAATTTGGTGTTGGGACTAATTTCCAGTTATTAAGTATTCGATTGTGTGTGTGTGAATTAATCCTGATGTGAGATTTACAGATTCATATATGTTTCCTTCATATATTATATTCTTCAAACCTTGGATTATTGAGTATTGGACACAACTACCTTATTTGCGAGAGTATAGTTTGTTTTCGGAGGAACTTGTTGTGTTGACTCCATGCCCAATGATATAGAGTTCATTGATTGTCAGTGAGACTAATTCCCTCTCCCTTTCTCATAAATTCTTGTCAATCCATATAAGCATAAACCAAATTTATCATTCATATCTAAATGGGTACTGGGCTCCTCTAGCAGTTTGAGGGTAACTTCTAGTACTAGCATTTTTGGTGTCATTGTCGGGGAGCGAAGACACGAAGATATCTTCCCTGGGAGAATGAAAATGAGCATAGATTCAGTCTTTGATGGTGAACAAGAGCTGGTTACATAGTTTGGACTGCAATCATTCCCCGACAACTCCACTCCATGAAAGAACAATCTGCTGGAAACACTTATAGTTCAGATTTTCAAATGCAACGGAAGTTATTCTGGCTCGAAGGTATGCATTTTTTGACTTCTCTTATATACACAACTTTCCAAATCTTTTACCTGATAGAGAAGTATGAGAACCTTTCCTTCTGAGGTTTGGGGGAAACGAGAATGATCATCTTGGTGAGCACATGTTGTATTTTCATGAGTGTATGCATAGGATAAATATTGATCATGAGGATGTTCTTATTAAAATGTTCAGATTACTTTGGAAGGACATGCTTGGGAGTGGTGTAGAAACCTCCATGTTGCTAGCATTCATTCATTGAAATATTTTCATACCGCTTTCAATTGTTATTGCAAACAAAATTATCGTGTTGATCTCCTATATGAAGAATTTTTTATGGAGTTTTATCTTTTATATAAAAAATCTGCCAACCTTAAAGATCAGGATATTTGTAATCAAAAAATTGTTGGGGAAGAAATTGGTCCTGGTGATCTTCAATAGGTTTCTTATGCTTTTCAAAATGATGTGATTTCTCAAGAAATTGAAGTTGAAATAGATGAGAAGATCCCTGACCTGTTTCTTGCCAACAATCTTCTTGTTTTTTATCAACATGGGGGTGTGTTTAATCGAGTAGAAGTTTCTTTTGAAGTCAATAAAATCAACCGACAACAATCTTCAGTTTTCCAAGAAAATGGAATTGGTAGTAGTAATATAACAAAAAATATTCATAAGCAATTCAATTTTCAGTCCGAGCAGGGTGATGAAGCTTTTATTAGTGTATTTCCTTTTGTTTTTCATGACCCTGTGGCAAGATTCATGGATATGCATTGGATTCATCGTTTTTATATTTTTGACTTTATAAAAGATGATTTTCATAACTGTAAGAAGGGACTGTTATTTCATGCATGTTTCTATTCTTTAGTGTCTTTAACTATATATATGCTCAAAGGTGAAAGAAAAATGCAGTTTTTAAACTAGATCCTTGTATGGCTTCCTTGGAAGCATGACTTCACTTTAGAAAAGAACAGTTTTAAAGTAGGAGTAGGATGAATAAGCTCAACACTCGAGCATTTGGTTTGCAGTTGTTTTCAGTTTTCATTGAGTGTTTTTCAGTTTTCAATAAATGATTAGAGGTGCTCTCAAGGCATGAACAACTCTCAAGGCATAAACAAGGATACAAATTGCAGAGATGGAATGGACAAAGGCACTGGAATGTCTATAAATTCTTATTAGCTCGCAGTGAGCATGTCATCCCCCATGGAGCCTATGTTAGCACATAAATTTGCAGTAGAAAATTTGGTCATTTTATAGTACTATGGTCCATTTTGCAGCACCGATGAATTAGGATATTTCACAACGCCAACTTCATCAACGTCAGTTTCAAAAATCTTCAAATTTGCCTAATAAAATTGGTTTTTAAAGCCAATTTTGGCTCTCGGGTCTCTGTTCAGGGTACTAGTGATTTTATCAAAAACATTATTGGGCCCGAAGGCTCAATCTCCAAGTTAAGCCTTGAACTATCAATTATTTAAGCCAAATGTCGAACCAAGCACCTAACACAACACACAACTCAACACTAAAGCCATCACTAAAAACCAAGCACCAAGCCATGGGGGAGGAGCCCACAAGGGGCGTGTCTAAGTGCACTACGCGTCAAGGAAAAGTGATGATATTGGTATATAAAAAATGTTAACACATAGAATGTGAAGGGGGTTAAAAACACCTTGGTTTTGCTTTATTTAGAGTAAAAAATCAAATGTATTTGCTACCAACTCACCAGGAGAGTTCGTTGTGTACTCATGATTACCTCATGCATTCATTTGTCATCATTACAATTAAGAAACATGTCAAAGGAGATTTTATGGTTTTCGACGCCCTCATTTAATCAATTTTTCAAGGATTATATGTCCCAGAATTTCTAACAATCTCCTTGAAGTGCACCATGGATTTTGAATTTGGCATTGCAAACTTAGTGCTGCGAACTGGCATTGAAGAGGATCGTTGAGTTTGGATAACTTGAAAACATATCAACTCAAGTCTACAGGCATCAACATCAAAACCAAGTTCATCAGGTATTCCTTGATGGTCTTCATGTTGTTTAAAAGGTTGAAAGAAGGGTTTATGATGCTTTATCTATTGGTGCTATGAACTGTTCAAACTCTTTTTCTTCCAACCTTCAAACCTATTTCCATGGCGCCTTGGATTCTTCTCACTAGTCCATAATATTACCTTGATCTCAATACATCTTCTCCTCTGCAAATAAGGCATCCATCCCACTAAAAAACTTGGCGCTGTGAACTGGTTGTTTAACTCTGCATCATTAGTGCGCATTGGGAACTTGGCGATGTGAGCCCTCTGTTCCAGGATTGTTCAAACCCTGTTTTTTCTGAATCATTTTAAAGTGTAATACTAAGCAATTGAATGATACCCTTATCAAACTTGAGGTGAGTGGTCAATCATTTGTAGAACCTAGCCTAAAATTGCATACTTCATTAAGTGCTGCAAACTGATATCTATGCTGCTGAAACCCTGTTATTAGCAAGAAGCTTCAATTGTCTTCCTTTCATTGCAAATCTCAATGGCTATTACATTATCCCTTCTACTTGAATTTTGCTCTATCTTATACCATTGATGTGCATAGAGTGATGTATACAAATCTTTGACAAGGTGAACTTTAGGAAAAATAGGTATGTCATTGAAACCTTGAATTCCCGTGTACTCTATTTTCACACACCTAGTTGTCATAACAAATTACAAAAAGTGTTCTTTCAGCAGTGGTTATGGAAAGTCAACAAAACAAAAAGACTCACAAGGGAGGGGAGATTGTGAGGACTGGACCTTATGATATGCATCTCCTTAAGTCTGAACCATTGTCCAAAGAAGCTTTTCAGAGGGTAGGTTGTCTAAATTTCTGTCAAAAGATGCAGAGATGACATCCTGAAGTGGCAAAGAGAAACTTAGACATGCTGGCCAAGGTTGCTACCAGAAGAAACTATAGAACTAGAAGATAAAGAAATTGATCTTCCGAAAACCAACATCAATTTTGGTCAAAGTTTTTGTTATATGCATGTACAACATTTTGGGTGATGGCTATGAGTTTTGAACCATAACTATCAGTTTTGGTGTTTTTCCTTCAGTCATACATCAGGATAATGAAGTTTTGCAACATATCTAGACACCTAGTATAATTTTTGAGATGTTAAAACTTTGGAAAAAGTGAAACATGCTGCTACAAAAAAGTTCGTAGCATGTGGACTCACTGGTGCTGCAAATTGATAATTTATGAAAGTTTGTAAGCAATTAGCACACAACAAAGTCATGTTTTGATCATAACTTTTGAATGCCAATATGGGTTCCTCTGCAATTTGGTTTGGAGGGGAAAAATGATGTTTTTGACTTGCTAACAAAAAATAAGCCCTACCCATTCCTTATTTTTGGAGAAAAGATAAAAACATCACCTACAATAAAGTTCGCAACGCATGTTGTCAAAGGCGCTACGAACTCTAACAATCTCACAAATTCGAGATATGGGAGGGATGCTAGCTGTTAGGGAAGGTTTGAATGGAGTCCTAAGAGTTAGTTGGACATGAGGGACATGTGTTCCATCTCTAGATCAAGCAGCATGACCTATTTCAAAAGGAATTTATGACAATGGACAAGATCCAAAAAAATAGGAATTTGTTATGTTTTTGTTGGAATCTTTTGTAACAGACTCCTAAATGGAGGATAATCCTATGTAGCTCCTTGGTTTCAACCTCCTTAGATTAGAGATATACCATTCACTATATATGAAGTGGATTTGATAAGGAAAGGGTTGGATTCATGATCAAAAAGAGGAGAGAGCTGGAGGAGCAGTTTAGTTGCTCATTTGTAAGCTCGAGGGCCTATTTGTAATGACATTTTCTTCTATTAAAGATTCATGAGAATTTTTATCAGATTGTATTCTTTGTTTTCCATTTCTATTTTCTTCCTCTTGTTTGAATATATTGCAGGTTTTGAGGATCATATTTTCCATTGATTGATGGATTCATGAATAGCAGAGAATATGTTGTAGCTTTCTGATTAAATCATTGTTTATTGTTTAACCAATCTTTAATCTGTTTGCAGAAAGGATATATGTACAATGGATGTTCTTCATTTTGTCATATTCACTATGCTTCTACTCATCATTATATATCCCTTTTTTCTGGTATACAGTTTGATTGCCTTTGATCTGTAGGATGTTATGACTCCATGCCCAATGGATTACATCTGCAGATAGTTTGATGTCCTCTCCCTTTATTTCATAATCTTGTTGATCCACCTACTCAAACCAATTCAATTCATTTATATTATGATGGGTACTAGGCTTACACCTACAATAGTATAGGTGTGACTTCTAGTGCTAACAAAAACAATTGAAAATTTTCTTACACCATTGATGCGGGATATATCCCACTGCGTAAATATAAAACACAACATTATCCAAAACCAAATGACACCAGGTGTCGATGTTAACACTCCAAGTGTTGAGTCAATTCTTCAAATGCCCAACTGTTGAAAAACAAACACCAAAATGCAAACTCTTATTACAAAATGCCAAGAAGTAAATGATGTGTGCAAGTGTCGATGCAAGCAATAAGGTGTCTCCTTGATCGCCAAGTTGTAGAATGAGGCGGGTGTTTTAAGAGATGGAAGGTGTATTGATGGAGTGTGGATGAAGACGACTTATTATTTTCCATTTCAACTGCTTCTGTAATTTTATAGGAAGATACATATCTCAAGTTTGCAGCCGAGCATGTGATTGAAGACTACAAACAAATATTTGAATGTAGCATACACAAGCATTACGATCCCCAAGGAATATAAAATGCATTGTCAAAGGGATCCTCTGCAAGTGTAACAGAGCAGATTAGTGATTTGTTTTTCTTCATGCTTGTGTTGCTTGCTCCAAAACCTTGAGTGTCAATGATCCAACTCAAGTGACAGAAACATGTAAAGAGGTTTATAGTTACCTTGACAAGATGATTATGGAGGGTTTTGACTGCCATGATGATTCATGTTTGTATTTTGATTTTTTATCCAGCACATGTAGTGCCATCAAATACCGAAGCACCTACAAATTATCAAGAATATATCAGTGTCATGATTGCCCTCTTGGTCAAATAAATTCATTCAGGTGGTTTGTGTATCCAGTGCAGAGTTTTTAACACATTAATGGGAGAAAATTAATCACAAGGTGCCATGTGGAAAGAGATAGTCACAATGTGTTTAGTTCATCGAAAACACACACACATAAGGTACCTGATGAATTCACATGCCTCATGTGTAAGTTCTAGTGATTTTTTTAATGCACTTGATGGAGGATAATAACCAACACTCTCAATAAAGGCACATGATGGATATGTTTATGTTATAGCATGAAATCTGCTGGAAATGCATAATATCATGACATATTTATTGAACGCTTTCATCGAGAGATGACAAGTGAAATTTTGGCATCATCCTAGTCTGGTTTAAGATGCACTCATTAAAGTAGATTTTAGGTTGAGGTGAAAGAAGATGATGATTACAAGTTCTTGACTTCTTCCTCGAGTCCGCTAACTTGCAGAGTTTTTACTTTGGGAGTAAATTGGAGAATGCAACCAAGGAGTCTCCAATACAAAGTACAACATTCTAGAATGAACACTTTTGTAGAGGTGTGGGAAGTCTAGGTCACAAAGACAATAGAATCTTCCTATGGACAATTTGACCCAATTTCATATCTATCAGATACAAATCTCACGAAGTCTTGTAGAATTTGTAATGATTCTGTGATTTAATATTTGAAGAACTTGGTTATCTTTGAGATAAAATTGATAAGAGGAAGAGTATCAGGTAATAATTCTTGTTTTGTTCATTTTTGGTATATTTGCAAATTAAAAATCTCCAAATATCACCAAGACCTGGTATCCAAATCCCAAACATCTATCGAAGTAATCAGATACACAGGTGGCAACAAGGAGATAACCATCAACAAATTCTTATTTCTAGCAGATGTGGGACACTTATCCTCTTATGTGTTGAGCCCTCTCAAGCAAGTTATCTTCATTCTATTTTTAGGAGATCTCTTCCATAAATGAAGGCAACAGTTCAACTAATCCTGGGCATCGATTTCACCAACTTCAGATTTGCAGGACATATGTGGCAGAGTATCCCTGATTTTAGGAACATAATTAGTGGGAAAAACTTGTCTCAGTTTTTAAGTTTTTGAATATATGCTATATATCTTGATCTGAGTTTCAACCGTGTCTCAGGAATCAATTGTTTTTCCTATGTGATCATCTATTTTCTCTCTTGATTAAATGTAATGAGTTCTTATCCTGATGTCTTAGGAACTCTTGTATTTCAGATTCATGAGTAGTACAAAATTTGCTTCAAATGCATGTCTTACATTTATTATATTTAATCACCTTAATTTGGTGTTGGGACTGATTTCCAATTATTGAATATTTTGCTATGTGTGTGTGAATTAAGCCTAATGTGAGATTTTGAAATTCATATATGTTTCCTTCATATCTTCTATTCTCTCTTCAAACCTTGGATTATTGAGTATTGGACACAATTTCCTTATTTGCGAGAGTATAGTTTGTTTTCGGAGGAACTTGTTGTGTTGACTCCATGCCCAATGATATAGAGTTCATTGTTTTGCAGTGAGACTGTTTCCCTCTCCCTTTCTCGTACATTCTTGTTGATCCATCTAAGCATAAACCATATTTATCATTCATATCTAAATGGGTACTGGGCTTATCCTCTAGTAGTATGAAGGTAACTTCTAGTACTAACAAGTCCAACGACTTCACTAGTGTCTCACTGAGGTAGAAATAGTGCCCCATGTCCACAAAAAAATTTAGGGGCTATATATCAACCATGGGCTATTTTTCCATGCTTTTTCCCAAAATATGATTCCCAAATTTACTTTTTTTTCTAAAAATGATTTGCCCAAATTTTATAAAATATTTTTTTTTACTTGAGAAATAGCCCAAATTTTATAGAAACTATATAAAATCCTTAGAAATTTGAATATTTTTACAAAAATACAACCAAACATTTTATAGTTTGCATATTAAGAACTAGTAATATTCACCAAGGTTTCTATAGTTTGAGATAAATTTCCATCCTTAAAATTATCTATGCTCGTGTCCTCACTGATATGGGGTCATCTATATCCATCCACTGCTTGGTGCCCCTAGTTTGGAGAACCATAAAAAAGGAAGTGATCTTCTGGGTCAGAGCTAGTCTTGGATGTGGGTGTCATTGGAGGATAGAAGAATGGAGATGGAGGGCCTCCTCCATGTATAAAACCAAGCATCTTTGGTCAACGTCCATAAAGAAACTACCAAGCATCTATATCTCTCTAAAAATACAGTGGAATTGTCCTTGTATCTCATAGTAAACTGGGAAACGAACGATGAAGTGGTCCTTAGTATCAACCTATCGGAGATGGAACAGTTGGAAGATCGTGTCTGATCAATGAATCTATTGGTAAGTGTCAATCCATAGTCCATGAGAGCCAACTATTAACTATCCCAGGGGGATATGAAGAGCATGCATCCAATGTCGAAGTGTGTGATGGGGTTGAAGAATGAGTCCATCCCTCATAGACATGAATTTATCGACATAAAATACCATGTTCAAACGTAACCCACCTTGAGGGTTTATCCATAATCCAAGTGACCAATACAAATTATATGCAGATATCTTCTTTGATGATTTTGTTCATCCCTTATCTTGTATGTAAGAGGTGGTTGAGTGCATCAAGGGAATATCTAAATGGAGGGATTTAGTCCATTGTAATACCAATAGATGCCAGGAGATTCGAGACTCTGTCATACCAACGCTGAGAAAGAACTAAAGAAATAGCCGATATAATAGAATATGATGAGAAATATGCCAAGTATGAATACTAGTCTTGTCCCTTCATTGTATTAGCGAAACTATGAAGGCAGTGCAGGTGTGACATGAAACCAAACATTGTCTCGAGTCGAAAGGGCCAAGCACCAAAATCTGCAAGAACGACGGCCTGAGGGACTATCTACTTGCATCTGATGATGCGGTGAAGGAGGATGATCTATACTCTATCAGTTGAAGAACGATCAAACTCTAGTAAAACATGTCCCCAAACCTTAGAATAATACAAAATTGTGGACCAGATAAGAGTATCCATGAGTGACATCTTGGATGATATGCCTAAAAATGCTTTCCAAAACATTGTCCCTCAAGAAAAAAAAGTTACTGACTTAACAATATCTCTCTAGAGTTATCATTGTTTTAGAGGTTGCATTTAATGTCTATTTTAACCTCTGAATAAAAAGGTGGCGCTATTGGTAGCACCCTTTTTGGGTGTGGCTAAAATCCTGTCTTGTTTGAATATGGGGGAGGGAGATTCCTAGAATCTCCCATCCCTCCTTCTCCCTTTGCACACACCACAATGGCCCCTCCCTCGTCCCCACCCACTTGTAGTCCCCTCCCCTCCCCCTCCACATTGCTCGTCAACCACCCAATAGTGGCAGGTTCAAACCCACTACTATTGGGGTAGCTTTCCAACAATGCGGGGGTTGGGAGGGGAGGGGAGGGGTTATTGTAGTGCACGTAGAGAGGGAAGGGGGAAAGGGTGATTCTCACCCTCCCCCAAATTCAAACATGTCGCTACTAGGATGGCATGCAAGCAATGCGACGGAGGAAGGGGCCATTACGGTGTGCTTAGAGGGGGAAGGGGAGGATGGATGATTTTGGGAATCTCCCTCTTGCCCCCCAACTTTGCTGATTGACATTAATTTTTGAAGTTTTGCTTTTTTATTTTTTATTTTTTATTTTTATTAGTTTGGTTTTTAAATTTTGTTTGTATATATATATTAGTGTTACCAACATCGTGTCGTTGAAAATATTGTCGAGGGTCCAAAAAATAAAATATCGGAAACATCGAGAAAAATATCAAAAAATGTCGACAAGGAAGGGGTCATTACGATGTGCTTAGAGGGGGAAGGGGAAGATGGATGATTTCGGGAATCACCCTCCTACCCCCCAACTTTGCCGATTGACATTAATTTTTTAAGTTTTGTTTTTTTTTTTATTTGAGTTTTTTTTATTAGTTTGGTTTTTAAATTTTGTTTGTGTATCTATCTATCTATCTATCTATATATCTATCTATCTATCTACCTATATATATATATATATATATATATATATATATATCAGTGTTACCAACATCGTGTCTTTGAAAATATTGTCGAGGGTCGAAAAAATAAAATATCAGAAACATCGGGAAAAATATCAAAAAATGTCGACAAAACTAACATATCAAAAAATATCGAGAAAATAACGTTGGCCCTCCAAAATATGATAATATCATGATGTTGGAGATAATATCACGAATTTGGTAACACTGATTGTTGGACACATAATTCTTGGGATTGTTTTATTGTAACTATAATGTAAATATGAAGAGTCGTAGGTGATAGGAATGGTCACCCGCTGGGGAAGACCAAGAGTCATTTACTTATGTATATATGCACCTATCATACTAATGCAAAGGACATCAAGTGTGGAGTTATATTTTCCGCCATGCCGGCCTGATAGTGGTATTAGATCTTGGCCTAACTCCATGAATAGATTCCTTGGCATTCTAAAATGCCTTTGTTGGCATGCGTGATTCTCTTCCTTCTACCTTCTATGTCTGCTAGTCTACCTAGCACACTCCTTCTCTGATATATTCTCGACCTCTGCAAGATATCCCTCCATTCTCTGTCATGAGTTAAACCAAACTCTACCATTAAAACCCTAATTTTTGAAACTAAACCCTAATTTCTCTCTAATCTCTCACTCCTGGTGTTTGTGTCTCCTTTCACATGACTTTTGGTTCCAATGCAAAGAGATCCTCTCATGATCACACCCACAAAGCATTAACTCAACCATTAGGTATCCGACTATTCCCATTTCCTCTCACGCAACCTCCATCACCTTACAGTCTTGGACAATGGCGATCAGGGTGAAATATTGTGACCTTATTAAAATCACAACCTCATGGACCTGATACGAGTCTTGGTCAAGCTTCTTGGGATGGTAATGGTCTCCATCTTAGATGTAGCGCTATTTTTTGTGGGTATCTACTCTCTCTCTCTCGTTCCAACCAATCGAACCACTCAAACCCTAGAATCGAACATTCTTCTATCCAAAACCCTAATTCACACTGGTAAGAGGGAAGATTATGGAACTGGATTCCATCTTGCTAACGAGAGCTCACTTTTGTGATAAGAATCATGTCAATTTATCCAGAGATGTTCAAGTATTCTGCACTTTTGGGCACCTTTTAGTAGGAATACTAAGAGGTAGTTTGATACCAACAACACTTTGTTGAGACTCTCAAGGACTCACAGGATGATCTAAATCCATGTTTGTTGAGTCTCAAGGGGATTTTGCCATCGCATGATTATGGGAATGCATGAGATTCCTCATGCAAACACCAATTACCATATTTTTCTTTGTAGTTATTTAAGTTATATCCTATGACTATTGATGAATATGGTCAGACCTCATTCTTTTACCCATCATGGGCATGAAGTTAAAAAGTATATTACATTGTATTTAGCATGATTCACCATCTTAAATATCTATTCATGCTCAAGCGCATTGCAAAAAAAAATGTGTAACTTCTTCCATGTCACATGTAAAAGCGTGTAGCATGTTGTTTATCAGATCGGAAATATTATCTAATTATCTTTTACAAATTTTCTCAGGAATGGTGAAGTTATAGGTCTAGTATACCGATCTTTACACATTTCCAAGGTTTTGGACACATAACTTGTTCATGTTTCGGCCAAGACTTGTGAAATATGCATAATATTAACCATTGTCTAGTATTCTTTCTCACCTGGTAGCTGTCTTTACAACCTCACATTGTGCTGGTGTGTTCTTTGTGCAAACACGATGCTTCACTTACACATAATTTGAATCCCAAGATTTGAATTGTCGTACTTCTATTCTCTTGGCATGGGTTTTGGAAGCATTTCCTTTAATGGGAAACATGAAGGCAGTAAGAAATGACATAGAAAGAAAAATATTAGAGGTAAAGGGGCTAGCATAAGCCCCAAGAAAAATTCAACCTTCATTGTACCCATTGCAGATTAAATGGGTCACATGAAGCCATCGATTGCAGAGTTCCATGGTAGAATATCAAAGAAGAAAGACAGAGTCAGAAAGAAGACAAAGATAGAACTTCAAGACCAACAAAAGGTAAAGAACCTATTCATTATGTTGTTTCCTATTTAATATCGGAGTAACTAAAGATCTATTTAATACTTCATTTGTTTCTTGGGGAGATGCATGGCTTCTTGACACAGGAATGACCTCCCACATGACATTTCGAAGAGATTTATTTGAAGACTTAAACGCCAATGTAGATGGTGTAGTGTACTTTGCAGATAGATAAAGTATTAATCCTTCGAGAATGGGCACCATCATGCTTAAGTTGCATGGACTCTCGGATTTTCTTCTGCACAATGTACTCTATCTTCCTGAGTTGCAAAGAAACTTGTTTCCCCTTATGCACATCAAATAGCAAGGACACTTTGTTCATATGATCAGTGACAAAGTTGAGATAAGGAAGGATTCTGACAACATATTTGTCATGACTGGATTGGAAGATGGAAGACTGTTGAATGGGACATCTAGCCATACACACACTGCTTCATACCTCTCTCATCACAACTCAGGTGTAATTCCATCCAGTCTTTTGTGGCATGCTAGATTTGGCCATATTAATTATAAAAATCTTCGTCTGTTGAGAAATAATGGTGTTTCTAGATTGTCTACTATTCCTAGAAAATTGAAGTAATGTGATGCTTGCATCCTTGAAAAAAAATAACAAACAACCCTTTCATGATTCCACTTCCAAAGCATGTAAAAAGATTGAATTGATTCATTTTTATTTGTGAGGCCCTATGCCTTTTCCTTCTACAAATGGAAACAAATATATCATGACTTTTATTGATGATTACACTGGAATGTGTTGCGTGTACTTGTTGAAAGATAAATCAAAAGCTTCTGAAACTTGTAAAAATTTTCATGTATGGATTCAAAATGAAGCTCAGTCTTATATTGACACTCTTCACACTAATAATGGAAGAGAATATACTTCTAATGAATTTGAAAGCTACCTTCGCCAGCATGGGATCAAACATCAAACCACAATTTCAGACAATCCCCAACAAAATGGTGTGGCTGATTGAATGAACGAGACACTCCTAAATATGGTTCTTTCCATGATGTTTTTCAAGAATGTAAAATTGATGTTTTGGGCTAATGCAGTGCTATGTGCAGTTTATGTCAAAAAAGGTGTCCATCTCATGCTCTTAAAAATGAGATTCCGTATGAAATGTGGTATGGACACATTACTTTAGTGAGGCATCTTAGGGTCTTTGGTTCCACCTACTATGCCTTGATTCCTAAGGAGAAAAGAAGCAAACTTGATGAAAGGAGTCATAAGTGCATCTTCTTGGGGAAATCAAATACCACCAAGGGGTATTTTCGTTATGCTAATACAAACAAGAAGTTCATCCTTTCCATCGATGTGATCTTTCTTGAATCCACCAAGAA
>JZKD02S2098527.1:138763-151931 GCA_000966675.3 Picea glauca
TCCTATAGAAAGTTAAAAGGAAAGTCTATGCTCCCCTATCTTGGTCACTTAGTGAGATAGGCTAGGTCTATGAGGTAAGACAAAGTTAGGATGAGTTTAGACAAGGCAATTAATAGTGCATGTGTGCGTTAAAAGTGTTCCAATGCATTCAATGATAAATACCAAGTCTAAATAAGTCTCGGACCACTAGCTATCAAAGAAGAGAGGTTGTTGTAATAAAACTTGCAGTAATGACAATATACTTTAGCAATATAACAATTTACAATAGCAATAGTAAATCAACTCTAAATCAACAATAAAATGGATGGAAAAATATCTACTAACAATGACAACACTTACAAACCATCCACAAGTTATTGCACAAGGTTAAGAGCATTGAATTATGTTATTTATTAGCAATATGCTTAATCCTTAATGGTTGTAGCAAAATTTTATAACCACCAGAAGAAAATAGCTAAAAATGCAAATCATTGGGTTAGTATGAGCATGAGAATGCAATAAAGCATCTAACATACAAGTTCCTTTTGTGTGTGAGAGAGAGTTTATTAAGTTTTTGTATCACTTGTGAGCTAAACACTAGTGCCATTTTCCTTCCTTGGGAAAATGGAGTAAAGAAACACTTTGAATTAGAAGTTAGATGGCCAATAATAGCAAGAGATTTGAAACCCTAGGACTATGCCTTCATAGGAATAAGATCAAACCCCAGAGAAACCAACCCTATGGTTTATACCCTTGTGTTGTTTTCTTTCTTCTATAGTGTCTAGCTTGAAAATCCAAGTGAACTAGGTCAAACCCCAAGTTTTATACCCTCATAAACCCTAGGTCTTGAACTAGCAAAGACAAACCCTAGTGGGATAAACAATCTTTACCTCTAGACTAAGTCTTAAATGCTTCAACAAATTAAGATAAATGAAGATATGTTGGGGGATAAACAATCTTAATCCCTCCTAGGGTTTCTAGCAAAAGAAACTAGCATAAAAGGTAACATGCAACAATTAACCATCTAACAGAGCATCCACCATAATATACCATGAACAAGCAATAAAAATTGAAGAAAAAAACTTACTACATTAATTCGATATGCATGAAGAAACTCTAGCTCAAATATCATCCACCAAAAGAAGAGAAATCATCCTCAAGATTATCGTTCCAAAAATGCGCACAAGTAGTCCATATAGAAAAAGAGAATATAAGAGGCAAGTAGTGATGTTCTCACAAGTGTTGAGTTATGATTTACAAAGATGGAGAGCCAGCCTCTTTATATGAGGAAAACCTAGCACTATATCTCTCAAAAATCCCTAAAACCATAATAAATCCATGATACAAGTGAGATAGGTCTAGGTTGACCCCTCAAGTACCCTCAAAAAATAGATAAGCATGCTAATACACCAAAATATGTTCTCCAAGGTCACATGTGTGGGTTATGTCATGCTCCTAGAGGGTGTAGGAGACCTCCAAAGGACATGTCTCATCATCTAGTGGTGTAAGCAAGGTGAAAGTCATGTCTCCTCATCAAAGGTCATGTCATATCATCAAGGACCCAAATCATCATCAAGTGGTGACCCAATGGCAAGCTAACCCATCAAACATCCTAGCGCATGATGTCATCATCAATATGCCCAACGTTCTGGGTGCAAATCTCATCGTCCAGGGTGGAGAAGAGGCATGCCATCTCTCTGAGGGGTGTCCAATCAAATGCTAGTGCAACTTCATCCATCAAAGATTGGGAAATCCCTAGGGTGCATTGTCCAAAATACGGGCCTCGTTCCCATTTGTCAACCAATATGACCATATCTACAAAATGAGAGGTCATCTGTCCATCATCTAGGGTCTAGGAGGTGTGAGAGGATGTGTCTAAATGTGTCAAGTCATCATATGACCCAACACTCTGCATCACACATGCTATGTTTTGCATATAATGAAAAACGTCCTGGGTGAAATCAAGAGGATGTCCTCCAAACACCATGTAAAGTGCATCAAGGTCAACCAAGTTAGTCAATGCCCTAAAATCAAGTAAGACCAACAATCACAAGGTGTAATATTCCTTAGAATCATACAAAGTAAGCCATCACTTAATACATAAGCCACATGAACAATTCACATTATATATCCCCTTCAAACTTCACATTATAGCAATAATTTATGCAATTTGGTAAGTTTAGGTATGTGAGGACCATCAAAAGACCCTATTATGTGTGCCAGTACCTAGGTAGAGAGAAATTTCCCAAGAAATCTATCTAAGTGTAAGTGTGATGATGAAAACATGCTGGAGTTACTTCATGATGATGGAGTCATTAACATGCAAGGTACCATTCTTGGTATGTTTCCATGAGCGTCGCCTTTGTAGAGGGAGCGCTTGTTTCTTGAGATACCCTTTACTCGATAGTGTGTGTATTCCAAAGCCCTTTCTTGCATTTTGATATTCATTTTATGCATTACAAGTCTCATTTTTAGGTTTCAATCATTTTGTTCTTTATTTCTTTATTGTTGGGATTAATTCTTTTTAATTGATATGTATTCAGTGAATAAGGATTATGGGTGATCCCCTCATAATGAAGGGGTATAGTTCAAATTGGCCTTTGGATTTTGAAATTGGTCATTCATTATCCTATATTTCTTTCTTTCTTTTCTAACATTCTTTATTTTATTCATTTATGTAGAAGTTGCATCAACCTTGACATTCCAGCCCTTCTTCTCATAGGAGAATGAACCATGAGCCTTTTTGGTGTACATGTAACAACTATACCGAAGTTTAGTACAATCTAGAAGGCTCCATGATGGAAAGTGTTAAGTATGGGGGGAATGGTACGTTACCCTCATAAAAGCCTCCCAGTATATAGTACCCATATTCCCTAGGAGTGACAACACGGGACTATAATACTAAAGATGGCCACCAAGGTGAAACAAGGCAAAGAGCCTAACTTCTGAGCTTATGATTCATTATCCAACTTCAATCCATGATCTTTACTCACATGTCAAATTTATTAAATACGAAACTTTATATGAAACAAGGACTAATGTACCTCATAATGTGTTGGACCACCATCTTCCATTGAACCATATTGATCAGGTATGATGAGCTATTCTAATGAGAAATGAGTCATATGGGGGTTACTGGATGTGGAGACTGTTGATCATCATCATCGAGATCATATCTTCATTCTGGGCCATGAGACATGACCTCCTCTAGTTACCGCTAGGTGAGAGGGCGTGACATGACCAATTTTAAATGGCTGGAATAACATGAGCTACCCACAACCCAATCAAGGGCATGGAGGCTACAGCCACTGGTGTAATACATTTTCTTCCCTAAAAGCGTATTCAAATGCACTGCTGTGAATAACAAACATCGTGCTAACAAACACACAATATTAGTAAATGAAACACTACTTTTAAATTCTTCAAGAAAGTCATATTCAAATCCACTACAATGTTGCAATTACTTGTGTTTTTTTTTACTTCCTTTGCTTTCAATCTTCTCCAAATGTGGTAGACATGCCACTTAATTTCAATATTCATCATGTGCATACATGTCTATCAATTAAGTTGTACCTTATTACAATGTTTTAAGTATGAAGCCGCCCATGTAAATAATTGGGCTGAAAGGCGCTTTCTAGAGCCAAATATGAGGGAAATGTGTAATTCCTTCCTTGCTCAACATGGAGTTGACACATGGTATTTAAAAAAATATTTCAATGTCGGCCATAAATAAAATATTTCAATATTATCTTAATAAAATAATTACATATCAACTCGAAAGAGATAGAGTAATAGAAAGACTTTACAATTATGTACTTGGTGGATCTTTTGCTCTACTTCGAACAACCATAGCCATGCCAAAGGTACTAATACTCTCATTGAAATGCAAGAGTTTGTTGTGTATCTCATTGTGTTTGTTGGAATCAGGGACCATGCGCTCAATGCATTTGTATAATCCTTCTTTTACCTCCCCATCTGCTTCAAAATATTTTGTGTAATGATACCTTTCAAAGAGTTAAAACTTAAGAGTCAATGAATTTGAAATTTGAAACATTAGCTAAAGTTTAAACATTTGCAATTAAAATTTAATAATATATCTTGAAAATTTTGAAATTACTTACTACTTACCTCGGATTCAAGTAATGTCCTGCAACATGTACTAAAGGTCGATGGAGTTGTTTATTCCATCTTTCATCAATTATTCTCCACAAATGAAGATACTTTTGTCTTTTACCTTGATATGCTTCCTTTATTGCCTCCTTGGCTTGATCCATGGCCTCATAAACAAAACCCATGGCTGGTTTATCACCATCCACCATTATCAAGACTTTCACAAGAGGCGCACTAAATAACACTATCTCCTCTACCCTTTTCCAAAATGATTTCTCATACACTTTTTCAACAATCTCTTTGCTTGCTCCATTGAGATGCATTCCACTCATCACAAGAGAACATCTTCCTCAGGTTGTCTTTTTGGTCGATCATGGATTGCAACATAAGAAAATTAATTGCAAAATGTGTGATAACTAACATGACAAGATTTTTTCCACAAGTGTTTTCTCTCATAAGGTTCAAAAACCATGAGTGGTTGTAAATGTACCTTGTTATGATTTTACCTTGTTCCACTATTTTTTTCACCTATTCAATTTTCCCAATATCCTCAAGCATGAGGTCCAAACAATGGGCTGCACATGGAGTCCACCAAATGGTACAAATCTTTTCCACTAACATCCTTCCATCTGCAACATAATTTGAGGCATTATCTGTGATAACCTATACAACATTCTGCACCCCCACCTCCTCAACTACTTCATCCAAAAGACGAAATATTAAATTTGCATCTTTCACTTGATCAGATGCATCCACTGATTTAAGGAACATAGTTCCTTTAGGGAAAGAAATAAGGAAGTTGAGAATGGTGCAGGATCGTTGATCAGTCCATCCATCAGACATGATTGTGCACCATGTTTTAGACCATCACTCCTTGAACTCTATGAGGTATTCCTTTACTCTTTCAACTTCATTTTTTAAAAGATTCCCCCTAATATCCTCATAACCAGGTCCCTTGAAGCCTGAACCACATGAAGCTACAACATCCAACATAGGTTGATAATAAATAGACCTTGTAGCATTGAAAGGTATGTCTGCATCATACCACCACCTAGAAATGGATTTCCAAGCAGCCTCCCTTTCTATATTCTTCCATTTGGCATCAATAGTGGGCTGAGCACCAGGGGTAGTGCGAGGTACAAAAAATGATTCAAGGTTACCACGAGGCCTTTTGGATGCTAATGCACCAACACCACTTCCACCAACATGTTCTACTTCTTCCCTAGGATTAATATAAGGATCATGCCCAAGGATTGGGAAAGCAGAGGATTCCTCAAAACTAGGCATTCTATCTTGAAGATCACTATCAAATCGAGTTCCACTACTACTTCTCCCCATCTCTTTTCGAACCTTCTTATTCTTGGCTTTATCTACTTGAAAGGCATCAAGAAGGCTTTGCATCTCAGCTTTTAGTTCATCAGAAAATTCCAAGCATGGTTTTATATTCCCCCTTGCATGGGCTAAATGTTTCTTGATCCTATGAATACCTCCCCCACCAACCTCCTTTTGACAATAATTACAAACCATTTTCTCATCAATCAATTCCCAATGAATCCATGTTGGATCCCTCTTTTCTTTAGAAGCCATGGAAACAAATAAAAATATGAAAATAAAAACCCTATGTTTTTTTAATTGCTAGGAGAAAACAACAATAATTTTAAGGAGAAAACAACAACAATTTTAAGGAGAGTAATCACTATGGTTTTTGGGATTAAGTGCATAGTTTACATACCTTGAAATCTGCCCAAGAAAACTTGTCCAAGTCTTCTCCAAATCAAGCTCCAAATCAGCACCAGATATGGTCCAAGAAACTCAGCAAAAGAAATCTCCAAATGAGCCCAACAATAAGCTCTTCAAATCAACCTAGCAACCTCTCCAAATCAACCCTCCAATCAGCTCTCTAAAATCAACAAAAACCCTTAGCACACAAACTCAAGAGAACCCAAATGAGTAGTATGAGTGAAATATAGGGGGTGGGGTTGCTTTTATAGCTTTATTAGGGGCTCTATACAATTATAGAAGCTTCCCATGCATGCCCCCTTTCTTATTTTTTAAAAACAAATTGATTTGCCCCTCACTTTTTCAGTCGTAAGTCATCTTCATGGAACTGGTCGGTTCAAGGAAAAAAACTGGTTCCATACGGAACCGGTCAAAAGTGGTTTGGAGGGGCGGTTTGGACCGGTGGGGGTTTGTGAACCGGTCGGACCAGCCATTTTTACTGGTTCTGGTAACCTTGATTGAAAGTAAAAAAAGTATGATTTAGTAGTGTGTAATTCCTTCAATGTGGCCCATAAATAAAATATTTTTGTTTCTATGTCCACCTATTTTAACATTGTCATATATATATATATATAAACATGTTATGGTAAACACATTTGAATGTTAATTGAGTATGAGAGAGATGTGCAATTCCTTATGTGCTCAACATGGAGTTGATGTAGAACCATAGTAGATCCATCTTATCTCTGGATCTATCATAAGTCGAAAGGTACCAAATCCTTTGAGATGCAAACATTTCAAATTTTGTACTCTAAAAAAATTTGCATATCCAAAAAATCGATGTCTCTCAGTCCATGATAAAATCATATTACAATGCATAGAGAAGATAAAAATAACAAAAAGTTACACATAAAACATCTTGTGTATTCTTGAACCTTTACTATAAATTAAACTCTTTTGTATTATTTAGATATTTTATAATGGTAATTATAAATTACACTCTCATAAATTATTAAGGTATTTTATAAAGGTAATTAAAGGAAATAGCAGTCTGACCATCATTTTTTGGGGAACAAAGAGTTCACAGTGATTCCAAAACACACTCAGTTATCCAGTCAATGGCTCCATGACCATTTCACTCATACATTCTGTTATCCTTGAGACAACCATTTCACCTTTTCGAAGCTCATTTCCCCATCCTTTTTGGTTGGTGTACATGGTTAGCTTGGAGCAGGATTGATGAAGCGGGTTGTCAGGCCCGTGAGTAATTCTCTAGGTGAGAGAATTGCTAGGGATTAATTTTCGTAGGTGCTAAACTGCAGCTACAACACTCTGAGACTTCCAGTCCGACTTTTTGTTGAAGCCTTGGAAGGGAAGTGGGGCAGTCGAGGGACTGTTGAGCAGAGAAGGGGCACACTTCCTTGGGTGGGACATGTATGTGGGGAATGAGAGGCTATAGGTTGTTAGTTGAGTGAGCACCTGAGACAGAGTCTTTCCTGTTGTCCATGAGCCTTAGCCTGGATAGGAATCCCTTTGCCCTGGGTGGAGTTCAGTCCCAACTCGGGGGTGATTCACTATTGAGAGTGATGAACAGTGTAGTATATGGCTGGGAGGTTCGTGGATGGCCTGTAAGCAGTTGGTGACAATCGTTTTAGGATAAGTACCAATTGTATGATATATGGATATGTTGTTTGTTATTTACATGCCCATGTTACGATTTTATCATATATGTGACTATGATTGCTTGTGTGCTTATGGGTAATTTTCTATAAATGATACATATCGGTAATTACTGTTATTTTAATATAAAAGTCGTATGTTACAGAAAGTAATTGTTTTTTATGTTTAGATGTAAAGCTTTCGCGAGCGTGTTGTATGTATATGTTTTAGTTGCATGCAGTCTAAAGAGTAAATTTAGGTGGCATTGCTTAGTTGACTATTGGGTATGCTACTGTATGTTCTGCAGTATGGGAATGAAAGTGTGAAATTGAAGTGAGCTTGGATGGACCAGAAGGGTGCAATTGAAGTGAGTATTCACATACAAGTAACTTCAAAGTGACTAGAATTAGAGTCATAGAGTGTCTTTGGAAAAGGTTGGTGTACTGGTGTGCGTGGTAAATTTGGCACCACGCAGGAAACTGTGGCGTGCCAGTGTGCGTGGTAAATTTGGCACTGCACGGGAAACTATGGCATGCCAGTGTGCACGGTAAATTGTGGTGCCGCATGGAAGATTATTATGTGTAGATGCACACACTGAAATTAGCCTTGCGAGGTAAGCACACACATGGTAAGGTGCACATGGGGTGTGCAAGTATTTCTTAACGCAGAGGATTTTTGTTGGTACGTGCATAAGTATGAGTATAAGTTGTTTCGCGACGGTGTATTCAGTAGTGTGCGCATATATTTGAGTGCGAATGAGTATGTTAAACTTGACATGGTGCATGCATAGGACGAAAATGCATGTGGAATATCAATTCACAGTATCGAAACTGTGCACAGTGGATATTGGCGCACAACGCCAGACTAGTGTGTGTAAGTAGTTGGTACGATGAAGAAGAAACGCGCAGTAGATTTAGGAGCGCAGAGAAACGTTTACCTTGTAATATTTCTATGCATGATAATATAAATGAATAGGACAAGTTAATGCGCACAAAGTCGCTTGGAAGGCGAGGAATATGAGTTTAAATTGCATAATAATAAAAGAAAAATAAACACATAACCGCATTGAAGCATTAATTAAAAAGAATTCCGAATTTTAATTTCTTCGGATTTAGACAGATGAAAATAAAATATAAGATTACAAGAAAAATTTATTATAAAAGAAAACAAGAGTCATAACATCACTAGATATAAATTATAATAAAACAGTCTAAAATCCGTTTCTGTATTTATATAATCATATTAATTACAAAATTACCAAAGGGTGATGACAGCAGTTAGCCTATTGTAAAAAGGGTTGTTGAAGAACAGACTTATCATCTCTTGTACTCTTAACCTCCGCTACCGACTGTTCAAAATTCACTGAGACATGCTTATCTAAGTTGAAGAATTACTTCAGCTTAGTGATCTCCACCTTTAAAGAGAATTCTAACCAGATCGGTTGATTTTCTCCAACACTTTCGATCGCTTTAACCATAGATTCCTCCTTCTTATGCCACTTACTCATTTTCTTCTTAGCGACTGTCCTATTGATGACTAAATCCTTTATAATGGGATTCAGCCTGATTTCCAATCGCGAGTCTATAACCGACTCTGTGTGGAACTTAGTTTCTAGAAGGTGTGCAAGGACCTTTTCCTCCTTATTCACGGGAAAGCCTAGCATGTTGCTCGAATAACCAGTCTCACTCAACTTAGATTTGTCCATGTATCTCAGGTTGGGGATATTGAAATGCGTCTTTACAGAGAGCAGGAAGTCAAGTAGCTTGAATATTACTACAGTTATGGATACGCAGATATCTTCATACTTGGGGAGTGGTAATTATAGAACTCCATTTATGAAGTGCATAAAGATTATGTACAAAGAGCGTTGGGTTGCCATGCTCGGCCAATCCATTTCGAATGATTATCTTTTGAGTTCGTTACATGGCGGCATTCAGATGACGTCACATGGCTGCGAAGTACCGAACGAATGGAGCAAGGTGATCTGACTAGCCGTCGCCCACTCCATGAGTGGTGGATTTGACATGTTGAGACATGTAATGCCGCGTCTTGGCGAAAGTGGTTTCGACAAAACCACTTTCTTGTGCAAATGTATCTGGAAGGCACTGTGCATCAACGTTCTCGAGACTTGGGTCTTATCTAGAATTGTCATGGTGATAACACCAGGAAACTAGGAGTGATAATGTTGATGTGTATGTTGAATCGAAATGGTGCATATTCTCATGAATTATTGATTTGTTAGTCGGATTAGTTTCGATGGTTGAACGTTTTGTAGAATTAACAACAACTCAGTCAGGTCAGACCAGTGCAGAGTCCATAGGAATGGAAGAGGCATAGGGGAATTACATTCATCCAGAGAAGAGCAGAGGGATGGATGTCCATTTGGGCATGGAAGGAACGAAATCCAATGAACATGGAGAAGAAAGGAATGAAGATATGAATATGGCTGAGACCATTAAGAATTTGCAGAAGGATGTCCAAATCCATAAAGCTGATAAAGAAAATCTTATGAAATCCAAAGAGCAGCAAGATGACTTCAACATGAAACTATTGGAAGGTTTGAACAAAATAGAGAAGAAATTGGTTAAGGAGAGTGACTCAAGTAGATCTGAGAGTCACAAATCTTCAAAGGAGAAGAGAGAAGTAAAAAGTGCTAGTAGACATCACCATCATCCCCATAGGCATTCCCATAAGAGAGCAGGCAACAACTCAAGTCTATCCCTTGTTAGAAGGTATAAGAGATCTGGGGTGGATGAGATGTGAGGAGAAATGAACAAAATCAAACCTCCTACATTTGATGGTGAGCACAAGAAGGATGAAGATGGCGAAACATGGTTCCTAGGCATGAGGAAGTATTTTCAATTGCATAATTACTCTTCTCATGCTAAAGTTAGAATTGATATATTTCAACTCAAAGGAAATGCCTCCATGTGGTGGGATCAACTTGTGCAGGTACAACAAATTGTAGAGAAAAGTGTTACTTGGAGAGAATTCAAGAAGTATTTTGAGAAGAAGTACTTGACCAAGAGATACTATGACAAGAAAATGAAAGAGTTCTTTGAACTCAAGCTTGGAAGTACGACCATAGATGAATATGAGAGAAGGTTTCTGGAATTGTTGAAGCATGTCTCTTTCATTAAGGATGAGACAGTCAAGATTCAACGATACTTGAGTGGATTGCCATCGTTCATCAGTGACAAAATACAATATGATGATCATAAGACATTAGAAGAGACCATAAGGAGAGCTAAATGCTTATATGACTAGTTGAAAGCAAGACCAACTTTCCAAAAGGCTTGGGAAGACAATAAGAAATTCAAGATGGATCAGAGGAAGAAGGGAGCTAAGCCACCATTATTCAAAAATAATCCACAATGGCGGCAAATGCATAAGGAAACCAGAGTGATTGACACAGGGAGTCAAGGGCCAAGACAACCGCCTATGCAATGTTGGGGTTGTAAAGGAGACCATAGGTTCAGAGATTGTCCTCATAGAGGCGAAAAAGGTAAGGCTGTTCACAATGTACAACGACCTAAGACAGTAGAGGACATGGGCAGAAATGTGCCAAGGATTTATGCAGCCCTGGACAACAAGCAAGCAGAGTATCAGTCCCACATGATTGAAGTGGAAGGTATGATCAACAACCAAACCCTTGCTATTTTAATTGATTCAAGAGCTAGCCATAGTTATATAGACCCTAGGATGGTGGAAAGTTTGCAATTGCCAAGATGCAAGCATGAGAATTCCTGGTTGTTGCAACTAGCTACAGAAGCCAAAAGAAAAGTTAATGAGATGGTTAAGTCCTGTCTCATAGACATGAATGGACTAAATACTAGGGCAGATTTGAACATCTTACCCTTAGGTTCCTATGACTATTTAATTGGGATGGATTAGTTGGACCCACATCATGCTCTATTGGATTGTCATAACAAAACATTCACTTGCTTGGATGAAGAAGGGAACCAAAGGAAAGTGCAGGGAATTCCCAGGGTAGTAACTGTTAGAGAAATTTTAGCATTGCAGCTAAAGAAATGTTATAAAAGAAGATGTCAAATATTTGCAGCTTATATGGAGGAGACACCTGAAGACAAGGTGCCAAATTTGGAGGATTATCCAGTCCTGAAAGAGCTTTAATATGTATTCAAGGAAGTACTAGGACTATCCCCAAGGAGAGATATTGATTTTTCTATAGATTTGATGCCTGGAGTAGCGCCAGTGTCAAATACTTCTTACAGAATGAGTACACCAGAATTGAAGGAGTTGCAAATGCAGCTTGAAGAACTTCTGAAGAAGGGGTATATACGCCCAAGTGTATCATCTTGGGGTGCCCCAATCTTGTTTTTGAAAAAGAAAGATGGAACGTTAAGATTGTGCATTGACTTCAGACAATTGAATAAAGTGACTGTTAAGAACAAATATCCTCTACCAAGGATTGATGACCTCTTTGATCAATTGAAGGATGCAAGGATATTTTCAAAGATAGATCTCAGATCAGGATATCGTTAGGTAAGAATTAAAGAAGAATATATTAGCAAGATTTCCTTCAGGACAAGGTATGGTCATTATGAGTTCACAGTGGTACCATTTGGATTGTCAAATGCACCAGTTGTTTTCATGTGCTTAATGAATGGTGTTTTCCGAGAGTATTTGGACAAGTTTGTCATTGTCTTTTTGGATGACATTCTTATATATTCCAAGTCAGAGGAAGAGCATGAACATCATTTGAGGATGGTGTTGAAAGTATTAAGAGAACACCAGTTGTATGCCAAATTGAACAAAGTGCTCATTTTATCAGAAACAAATTCATTATTTGGGGCATATCATCTCAAAAGATGGGATAGCAGTGGACCCTGAGAAGGTAGAAGCCATTAGAGAATGGTCAGCACCAAAGAATGTGACAGAGGTCATATCTTTCATGGGCCTTGCAGGTTACTACAAGAGATTCATTGGAGGATTCTCGAAGATAGCACATCCAATCACTTCCTTGCAAAGAAAGGGTATGAAGTTTCAGTGGATGTCGGACTATGAAAGGAGTTTCCAACATTTGAAACAATTATTGACAAGTGCTCCAATACTAAGGATTGTATATCCAAATGAAGATTTCATTGTATGCACAGATGCATTTAATGAAGGATTGGGTGGAGTCCTCAGTCAAAATGGATTTGTGATATGTTATGAATCAAGGAAGTTGAAGGAGCATGAAAGAAACTATTCCACTCATGATTTGGAGTTGGCATCTATAGTGCATGCCCTGAGAAAATGGAGACACTACCTCATGGGAAAAAGGTTTGAGTTAAGAACATACCACAATGGTTTGAAATATTTATTTGATCAGCCAAATCTAAATGCTAGACAAAGCAGATGGTTGGAATTTCTAAGCGAATATAACTTTGATATAAAGCATATCAAAGGGAAAGAAAATAAAGTGGCTGATGCACTCAACAGGAGGGTGCATGAGCTTCATGTTACAATGATCAACATGTATCAGACTGATGTTAAAAAAAAATTCTGGAGGCTGCAAATACATATCTGCAATACAGAGAATTGGTAGCAAAATTCTGGAGGCTGCAAATACAGATCTACAGTACTTTTGTTGACAGGTTCAGGTTAGTATTGTTAATGTTTAAGCCATTATTATAGTTCTTTTCATTTCAATAGATAACAATAGAATAATGCAAGATCACTAAGAAATACACAATCA
>JZKD02S2098528.1:24930-38700 GCA_000966675.3 Picea glauca
TGGTCTGTTCAGAAGACCCAACTTGTACAGCATGCCCTGCGCTCAATATTTAACATCTGATTCTGAAACTCGCACACAAGAAACTAAAGTCCGTACTATTTCCAATGGAAGTGGTTCCACTGCATTTGGAGTTAGTATGAAAAAGTTATGGCTGTTTTACCCAGAACACCTGTTTATTGACTAGTTTTAGGACTGGTCACAAACCCTATATTCCACAGAGTGTATCTCTATAATTATAGCGAATCAAGAGCTGCAATTTTTACCAGAGGTACCTTGATATGTTTTCTCAATACCATAGCGATTTCACCATCTTAATCGTTCTAGAAAAAAGGTTATAGCAAAAATGGTAAGATGACCTGAAAATAACATACCTTAGAACACATCACCAAAAGACTTCATTCTCCCTTGAAATCCGGCCTTCTTTTACTTCTTCCCTCTGAAATTCGACTTGTATCAAATGAATGTATAATGATATTTATTTATACCATTCAAGTCACTTCCTTTTAACATTAGGGCCGACCTGACACTTTCTTATTTTGTAATTATTTTCTTTAATTATTTTCAGGGCCTACATGTACTTCCTTTTTCAATTCACTTTGTCATCTTAAAAATTCATTTCTCCTCAACCATGAGGATCCATGTGATGTGCCACATACCACCGGAAACAGCATGATGTATACTATCCATTCATGGGTGTTGTATATGCATGTGCATTTTTCTTCATGTCCAACTACCTTTATCAATATTGCGGTCCAAAACCCATGACTAGGGTTGACATCAATGACAACAATCAATCTTCCAACACAAAGTACCCCTATTTTCTCCTCTATTCCTTTGAACAAATTGTCAGTTTTATTTTTCCTTGGCCATTAAGGCTAATTGGTATTCCTCTTCCACATTGTGAACTCTATGAATGTTAGTGTCCATTTGATTAGGTAATTTAATTCACAGGGTTGTTAGTGTCCATTTGTATGTTTTCTGTCTTGGTATAGGGGTCTATAATCCAAGAGGATATTCACCTATCCGCAGGGGAATTTTCCTACAAAAGAAATTGGTGACTCCGCTGGGGACGAACATTGATTTGTCTTTCCTTGGATTGTCTCTTCCTTTTCCCCACATTTTAGATAATTTTTCAATGTTTGTTCCTAATCTATTTCCTTTATCCACTCTTCACTGGCAATTTCACAAAATTATGAGAATTCTTGGTGAGATTTTCTGATTTTTTGGCTCTATTTTGAGTTTCTAGGAAGGGTAGTGCTCCCCTGTAGTGCATCGAAAAGCATGGATATATAATCAGTGCTCTCCTACAATTATTTATAGAGCACTATAGTGCTCTGTTCCCTTGAGTCTGGGAGCGCTAGTCTCTTTCTTAGAGGTTTTCTGCCCAGATTTTTGCAGTCTGTTTTGCAAAGGTCTTTGCCTAGAGTTGTATTTTGGTTTGTGGAGTTGTTTGGGTTGAGATTTGGTACTTATCACTTCCTATTGTATTGACTTGAGCTTGTAACTTTCTTCAGAATTGTGAAATTTCTCTTTCTTGTTGCTTGTTTTGTCGTGACAGTTTGAGTGATTTCTCTTTCTCCCTATCTTTTCTTGGATTCTTCTCTGAACTTTCTTGTATTCCTTGAATGCTTGTTGATTTTTGAATCCTTTAATGAGTTCTTGTTTGAACAGGTTATCTCCTATTGTTTTTCTTTCAATTCTTAGTGGTTTGAGTGCATGCTTTGTTTGAAGCCCTTTTTGTTTCGTGTCTTTTGCATCTGCATCTGACTCTTTCTTTTAATTGAAAGTAGTGGAGCATTAAATGATTTGCATTTACTTGATTTATACATTAGAATCAAACAAATAAGATAGTTTCATTCTTGATTTTGGGTAGTGTAGATAGGTTGATTGCATTTGGGAATTGGGTGTTTTGTTGATAAAAGTGGAACCTTTTGTCCATCCTGTATGTAGGATTCATTGAAGAAAAATATTTGCATCTCATATTTTGAATTATTTTGGAGTCCATTCTTAACATCATAAGTTTCACTTTCTCACCCTTGAGTAAAAAACAACCTTAAAAATGAAGCGCTTATAAAATTGATCAGACATTTTTATATTTTCTGGTAGCAAACCTACAATAGCAAGTGTAGGAATTTGGAATAGGTTGTGAGGATAAATTTCCAAAACCATCAGACAAACATAGAATATTGTGCTAGGGAGCAATAAATCCAATTGTTCGTATATTCATAGCTGGGATCCCCCTCTCACACAGGGGTTACGCACGAGGTCGCGTTCGGGAGAGCAACATTGATTATCCCTCCAAGGTTTAATCATTCATAGTAGTCAGATCATGTATTGGGGGTTCTTCTTGAGGTACAATTGTCTTCATTTTGTCTCGGTGCTTCGTGAATTATGAATCCATCCAGGGTCCTCTGGAGTTCTACTCATCCACTTGTCCTCAGTTCTCTTCAAATATTTCAGACTTGTTATCTTGCCCATATGTTTGGACTCGACTATCGACTGTACCCACCCAGAGGCTGACTGCGAGTTGGTGTCCTTAGTAGCCATAATATTTAGGGTCCTTACACAAGGTGACAGTGAAGGGAAGTCTTCGTTGTACCTGGAACAAATGTTGGTCAAACTCACTAGGGATCCTTGGAGGAAAAATCCACTTTTATTATGTGGAAGCTTGCACCAAGGCATAAGTCTGTTAAGCAGGTCGCCAACGTAACTGATCCACCCTCTCTATCCCAAACCTTCCTATATTGATCTCGGGATGTTGGATTTCATCACCAACTAGTGGTTTCATTGTGGGAAGGTTTGTTTGATTGTTTGCTTCTCAGATTTGTAGTGTGTGTTGTTTGTTTTCCTTAGTGGACCTTGGGTCGAGTCAGTGCCAATGGTGTCAACTCCTGGGATTACCAATGGAGGAACCCATTTTCCCATGGAACCTTTCGCCTTTCCTTCTTTTAGAAATGTTGGTCCTCCATGGAATACCACACTAAGTCTTTTGGGACTCACGATCATATTACCGATTTGGTTGTTCCTCACTCTAGTGATCTTGAATATTCCCAGTGCTTTGAATGCACCTAGTGATTCATATGTAAGAACACCACCCACACATCAACCTCATGTCGACCTTTCTCCTTATTCACCCATCAGGTCTCCTTCCCTTTCTCCTTCTTCTCCTAGTGAAATCTCTAAAGCGAGTAGCCAGGTTGATAAGAAGAAGAAGAAACAAAAAGAGAAGAAGAAGAAGAACCATAAAGGGACCAAGCCTCCAACCACATCAGATCATGTTGGATCCAAGAAACCAACTACGGTTAATCATACTAGGAGTGTTGATAAAGTCAACAAGATTAAAATGAAGAATCCTAAACCCAAATCCCCTTGCAGTCTTTGTAAGGGTGACCACTTTCTGAGGGATTTCCCTGGTCTCCCCAAAGTCTTAGAAATGTGGTATTCCACATCATAATCCCCCGCGGGACATGTTGGTGACACCCCATCATCTAGTGACATTAAGGTTGGTATGAAGAATAGAACTCTCAAATTTCCTTTCTTGTTATGTGAAGGTGATCATTAATCTCACCTTTTCCCTCATATGGACAAGGCTTCTTATCTTTTGGAAAAGATTCAACTTCCAACTGGTTATCGTAAGATTTTTCCCGAACCGTCATTAGTTGATGTACTGGTCAATCCGGTTCCATCCCCGATTAGTCTGATTGATTAGGTGGTCAATCTGGTTTCATCCTCGGTTGAACCACAAACCCAAGTAGTTGATTAAGTTCCTTCATAGATCAGCCCCACTCTTCATATGAAAAGTGAAACCCAAGTGAATGATCCAGTTCCGTCATTGGTGAGTCCCACTCTTTATCTAAAGAGTGCCAAAGTGGTCAATTCAGTTCTTTCATCGACCAGCCCCAATCTTCATCTGAAGAGTGCCAAATTGGTTGATCTGGTTCTGCCATCGGTTGATCCCACTCCTCCCTTGAAGAGTGAAACCAAAGTGGTCGATCCGGTTCCGCCATCGGTCGATCCCACTCCTCCCTTGAATAGTGCAACCAAAGTGGTCAATCTAGTTCCATCATCGTTCGATCCCAATACTCATTCAAAGAGTGAGGATTTCTCTTAGGTCTACCTCGTTAATATTGATTCACTCAGACAAGGGGGCACTCTGCCAGTCCCGATGGCACCCCTGTCGAGCAATCAAATGATTTCTATTGATTGGAATCATTTGACAAAACCCCATTTTTTTTCTTACGTGCCTTTCCAAATCACCGTGCATGTTTGTGATAGGAATGTTCCTAACACTGTAATAGATGAAGGTGCTTATGTTAGCATCTTATCTACGAATGCTTGGAAAGATTTTGGTTCCCCATAGCTTACGCCCGTGACTTAGAATCTGTTGACCTTTGAAATAAGAGTTAGTCAACCTTTAGGGATCCTTCCTCAGTTTCTGGTTACTTTGGGAGGAAAAATGGTCTATGTCGATGTGATGGTAGTTCATGACCCCTTGGAATTTAACCTACTCCTTGGGTGAGATTATTGTTAATGTTTAAGCCATTATTATAGATTTTTTCATTTCATTAGATAACAATAGCATAATCCAAGATCACTGAGAAATACACAATCACAAGAGACACAACATTTATCCTGGGAAACCCTCTAGTGGAAGAAAACCTAGCAAAAATTCATTAATATAGATAGCCAATACAATGCCAAGAGATCTCTTAAACTAATATAGAAGGTCCTCTCCCAAATATGCTCCACTCTCTCTCTCCTTCTTCTTCAACAACAGATCTAAACTTGTCTCTCAAAATGAGCAAGTGAGTTTTGTGTTTAAGTGAGGCACTGGCCTCTTTATTTATACAAGTCTGGCACATGTGAAGTGTCTCTTCACTGGCAGGGCCGGCTTCTCAAACTGGGTGGGTAAACCCACCTTTATTATATTTCTAGGCCTCTTTAATATCTGTTGGGACTGACTTATTATTCTTCTTATTACAATTTTCTTTTGACCAATCTACAAAAGGGGATTTGGTCCTATTACAATAACCGACATGATCAATCCACAATGGGGATTGATCCTATGAATAATATATCAATAATAATAAGAATACTCTTTGCAGTTACATTATTTCAACACTCCCCCTTGACAAGAAGGGTATTCTTCAGTAGCATCATGCGAGAGAGAGAGGACAACATCATCAACAACATCAAGTGGGTGAGAGACAACATCATCAATATCATCTTGGAACATTGACTAGCATATCTATAAATCATCAGAATTTTTCTTCATCAGCAGCATCGCCATTCTCAAAGGAATGCCATCATCATCTGCATCAATATGTATTAGTATAAAAACTAATACATCATCATCATCATAGCACAAGGCTGGCTCATCATAATACAAGACTGGCTTTACGTCATAGCTATCAAGTTGGAAGCTCAGTACTTGTCTCATCTCAATGTCTTGCTTTACGTCACAGCACTCAGGCTGGAAGCAAGATACTAGACTGGATTTACATCACAATTATCAAACTGGAAGCACAATACTAGTATCATCTCATCGTCTTGCTTTACGTCACAACACTCAAGATGGAAGCAAGATACTCGTCCTACTTTACGTCACAACCATCCGATCGAAAGCAGGATACTAGACTGGCTTTACGTCACAGCTATCCAGCTAGAAGCTCAGTGCTAGTCTCATCATATCATCTTACTTTACGTCTGACAACTAGGTTAGAAGCAAGGAACATCTCATCTTGCTTTACGTCTGACAACTAGGTCAAAAGCAAGGAGCATCTCATCTTTCTTTATGTCTGACAACTAGGATAGAAGCAAGGATCACATCTCATCTTGCTTTACGTCTGACAACTGGGTCAGAAGCAAGGAACACATCTCATCTTACTTTACGTCTGACAACTGGTTCAGAAGCAAGGTACACGTCCTGCTTTATGTCACAACCACAAGGTTGGAAGCAGGGAATAACTCATCACAACAACTACTCCCCTTTTCGAGGAAGGTCCTTTCGGACTATGCCAATCTTATCTCGGAAGTACTCAAACTTCACACGAGATATGGGCTTGGTCAACATGTCAGCAACCTGTTCATCCATGCTAATGTACTGGAGCTTTAAGGCTCCTCTATGTACCATGTCACGGATGTAATGATAACAGATCTCTATGTGCTTCGACCTGTTGTGGAATAAAGGATTATCGGTCATTTTTATGCAGCTTTGGTTGTCACATAAAATCAAGGTTGCTCTCATCTCTAAGTCAAATAGGTCGATCAACAACTTTCGAAGCCATATAGATTCGCAGCTGGCAGAACATACAACAATGTATCCTGCTTTTGTTGTGCTAAGAGAAATACTAGATTGCTTCCTACTCTACCATGAGATCATAGCTGATCCCAAACTGAAACAACATCCTGAAGTGCTTTTCCTGTCAGAAACACTTACTGCCCAATCTGCATTAGTATATCCACTCAATGTGAAATCATGATCTCCATCATAGCTGAGACCATAATCTATTGTACCTTTAAGGTACCTCATCACATGTTTTGCAACCACTAGGTGAACACGTCTCGGCTCTACCAGAAACTGACTCAAGGTGTTCACGGCAAAAAAAATGTCTGGTCTGGTGTTCGTTAGGTACATCAACGATCCAATAATATGTCTGTACAGTGTGGCATCAATTAATTCTGACGAAGTATCGACCAACAACTTCAACTTCACTTCCATGGGTGTATTCATGGGCTTGCATTCCAACATGTCGAATCTCTTCAAGATTTCGACTGTGTACTTCCCTTGATTAAGGAAGATCCCCTCAAGACTCTGACATAACTCAAGACCTAATAAATAATGCATTAGGCCAAGGTCTTTCATTTAAAATTCTGAGGCAAGTCTATTTTTACATTCAGTGATGAGATTTTCTTCTCCAGTTAAGAATAAGTCATCCACATATAGCAGTAAGATTACTGGCTCATTGTTCATGATTTTGAAGTAGATATTAGAGTCTTCTTTACTCTTGATAAATCCTAAGCTTGTCAAGAAACTATCTATACGACCATACCAATCTCTAGGATCTTGCTTCAATCCGTATAAGGCTTTCTTCAATATGCAGACATGAGACTTCCTATCTTCAACCTCAAATCCTTGAGGTTTCTCTATATACACTTCCTCTTCGATGAAACCGTTTAGGAAAGTTGTCTTCATGTCCATCTAGTGCAACTTCCACTTCATCTTAGCTGCAAGAGCTATGATGGTCCTGATTGAAGTGTATCTGGCCACATGAGGGAATGTCTCTTCATAGTCAATGCCTTCCTTCTGGGAAAAGCCACGAGCGACAAATCTTTCTTTATACTTCTCAATACTTCCATCATCAGCATGTTTTATTTTGAAGAGTCATCTGGAGGATACCACATCTTTATTCTTCGGTCTGGGAACTATTTCCCATACTTCGCTCTTCATTATGGATTGGTATTCCTCTGTCATGGCATCTACCCATTATTTCCTATGAATGGATTATTCAAAGCAGGTAGGCTCCTCTTCTAGGAGATCACACATCAAATATGTATAGCTAGAGAATGGCTTTTGTATTTTCACCTGTCTCGTAGTTCTTTGGGGAACACCCTACTTCTCTCCATATTGAATAAGCTCTCTAGCCCAAGCTGGCTTTATTTTATGGAGGATCGTCATCTGAGGAGGTTCTTGCACTTCTACTATATCATGGTATTCTAGAAGTTCCTCATCAGGGGAAGTTACGACTTCCCTCACTGGTTCTGCAGCTCTAGGAACCTCCCTCATTGCAGTATTGGGGATTACGGGTTCCTTTTCATATACCTCTTCAAGCTGGCATAGTTTAGATTTCTTGAGCATTGCATCTTCATAAAAGGTCACATCCCTGCTGATCTCAATGTGATGTTGACCTGGTATATAGATTATGAAGGCCTCAGAGACCTCACAGTATCCCACAAATATTCCCTTATTTCCTGAAGGGTCCAACTTGTTTCTCTTTTCTTTAGGTATATGAATAAACACTGTACATCCAAATATTTTGAGATGGCTTACCTCTGGCTTCTTTCCGGTGAACATTTCTTCCGGTATCTTGAGCCCAAGTGCACTATGGGACAATTGGTTTTGCACATAAACAACTGCCATTGCTGCTTCTACCCATAAGCATATAGGAAGATATTGATCATGGATCATAGTCTTCACAGCTTCCAGTATAGTTATGTTCTTCCGTTCAGCTACACTGTTTTGTTGGGGATTATAGGGAGTAGTGAGTTCCCTCTTGATCCCAACATCTTTGCAGAAGTTCACAAACTCTTTTGAGGTATATTCTCCTCCATTATCTGACCTGAGTATCTTAATATTTGTTTTAGAAAGGTTCTCTATCAAGGCTTTGAATTCCTTGAACTTACTTAACACTTCATCTTTAGTCTTCAAGAAATATATCCAGGTTTTATGAGAGTAATCATCAATGAATGATACATAATATACATACTCGATAATGGAGGATGATGGCATTGGGCCACATACATCTGAAAGGATGAGTTCTAGGAATCATTTTGTCTTGTTGTCCCTCTTTGGAAATAGATTCTTGATGTTCTTTCCTTCTGCACATCCATTGCATATTCCTTTATGGTCACCTTTGAGTTTTGGTAAACCTATGACCACTTTGCATATGTATGGTAGTGCCTTGTAGTTTATGTGGGCTGACCTTCTATGAAAAAATTCACATGAGTTTTCAATGGCATGGGTCATGGTAGCCTCTAAGCGACCCTTTAGTTTATACAAGCCATTTTCTTCATTTCCAATGATGATTTCTTCATTTAAGGTTTCTCCTTTAGCCCACATAAGTACTTCTCCATCTATAAAGGAAACTCTAAATCCTTTCTTTTCTAAAGCTAAAATGGAGAGTAGGTTCTTCTTCAAGCCTGGTACATATAGTACATCCTTCATTTTTAGTGAATTCCCTGAATTTAGTTTATGGTTTGATTCTCCCACTCCCTTGATGGGATATTGGTAATCATATCCAAGTGTCACTTTTTGAGAAAACTTTTTTTCTGAGATACAAGAGAGAATGTTTCTTTGTCCCGTCATGTGCTTGGATGCACCACTATCAATGAGCCAAGTGTCCTCTCTGGGTGTTACAAATCTTGAGAGGGACGAGATCAAGACATGGTCTTTGATATTCTCTCTTATCATCTTTGCGGGTGTCTCTTCATCTTCGACTACATGGGCATGGAGCTTCTTATGTTTTCTCTTGTATTCTTCTTGTCTGGCTGGACAAAACTTCGCAATGTGTCCCATCTTGTCACAATGATAGCATTGTACAGATGAGTAGTCTCTTTCCTTTCATTGTCCTCTCTTTTGAAATCTCCTTGGATGAGATTCTTTATGATTGAATTTGTTTGATTGTTGAGGCTCTTTATGAGTCTCGTTTTGAAAGTAGGATTTATTCCTTCCTCCTTTGGTGCGAGTAGCTAGGGCTTGATCATCATCCCTTGCTAGTAACACTTCACGATTCACTACTCTTGTTTCTTCTTGTATGCATTCTTCCCACAGACTATCAAACTTCAGTTTCTTCGTCCTGGCACATATTGTTTGGATGAAAGCATCCCAAGGTCTTTTGAGACATTTAGGGTCATCATTATGAGTTTGTCTTCGTCTATGATATCTCTAATAGCTTCTAGTTGTTCTTTGAATTATGAGATTCTGGAGAAGTATTCCTGAATCATTTCTCCTTTCTGCATCCTTGTATTCTTCAGTTGAGTTCTGAGATTCATCTTCCGGTTTATGTTCTTTCCTTCATATAGTCTGGTCAAGGCATCAAAAATTTCTTTCGGGGTCTTCTTAGATGACACATAAGGAATCAGGTGGTCTTTGATTGAATCTGCAATGATTCTTTTGGCGGGTTCCGATACTTCTTCTTTGACGAATCTTGCTAGGTCATTCTCTTCAAGAATGAGGCCAATCCTATACTTCCAGGCACATAAGTTTTCCACTCCTTCTAACTTGTCAACAAGCTTAATGCTTGTAGACATCTTTACCTGGAGCTAGGAAAATGACCAAAAAATGAAAGTGCTCAAAATCAAAAAATGAACTTACTAGGAGGTGCGCTTGGCTGAGGCGAGTAGCCTGGTGTGTTTGGATCTAAGAAAATCCAACTTTTGCTCCTCCAAATTTGATATGTGGATTTTTGTACTGGCGCTTCTAGTACCTCTGGTACTCTGGTACTTCTGGTACACTTGTTTTCTGGTACTTCTAGTACTTTGTGAAACTAGGGTTTCACTTTCCGGGAGATCCATCCACTGAAAAGGTGCACTAAGAGTGCCAAACTGATCCTTAGGGGAGGGCTCACTTTTCTAGATGGTTTTGGGGCTAAAAATCTTCACCATCAAAGATACTTCCTTAATCTTGGCTCTGATACCATTTTAATGTTTAAGCCATTATTATAGATGTTTGCATTTCATTAGATAACAATAGCATAATCCAAGATCACTGAGAAATACACAATCACAAGTGACATGGCATTTATCCTAGGAAACCCTCTAGGGGAAGAAAACCCCAAAAAACTTCCTTAATATAGATAGCCAATACAATGCCAAGAGATCTCTTAAACTAATATAGAAGGTCCTCTCCCAGATATGCGCCAATCTCTCTCTCCTTATTCTCCAACAACATATATGAACTTGTCTCTCAAAATGAGGAAGTGAGTTGTGTGTTTAAGTGAGGCGTTGGCCTCTTTATTTATACAAGTCTGGCATGTGTGAAGTGTCTCTTCAATGGCAGGGACGACTTCTCAAACTGGGTGGGTAAACCCACCTTTATTATATTTCTGGGCCTCTTTAATATCTGCTTGGGCCGACTTCTTATTCTGCCTATTACAATTTTCTTTTGACCAATCCACAAAACGGGATTTGGTCCTATTACAATAACTGACATGATCAATCCACAATGGGGATTGATCCTATAAATAATATATTAATAATAATAAGAATACTCTTTGCAGTTACATTATTTCAACAACTATGTCTACCTTATGAGAGCTTTTGTGTCCACTCTCTTTCAAGTGATGTGTTTCCCTCACAATGGAATCATAGTAACGATCGGCCAACTTTCATTCATTGACCCTCATATGATGGACAACCATCCACCTTCCCTGAATGGTTCATACATTCTAGTGATGTCTGTCCCACCACAGGTCAATTATGTAATGACCTGTCCCATGCATTCAACCCCACACAAGAAAAGATATCCCAACCCTTATCGAGGTTGTGGACATGTATCCCTTTCGGAGTATTTTTCTTCCATCTAGAAAAGATCTCCTGGAATCCATGGATGACGTTTGTCCCTTGACATGTATTCCTTCCAGAGCATTGTCCTCTTGGAATCCATGATCAAGGAGAGATTTTGAGCATAGTTTTGCTTCTCTGTGGCAATCTCAATAAAAAATGAAACACGGGTCTTGAGCATAGTTTTCCTCTCGGTGGAAATCTCATTAAAAAATGAAACAGAAGCTACGAGCATAGTTTTCCTCTCTATGGAAAGCTCGTTAAAAAATGAAATAGAGGTCCTGAGCATAGTTCTTTTCCTATGTCAAGCTCATTAAAAAATGAAGCAGTCACCTCTCCTTACAAGTCAAGTATTTTTCTAGATCTCGTAGATATCAAGTCAAGTCTTTATCTATATCTCATAGGTGTCGAGTTGAGTCTTAAATTAGGTCTCTTATTTGAACCTTCCTTTCATCCACCTGTATCCTTTTTCTCCATATAGTACAAAAATTGGTGACAACCTCAAAGTCAACGAATGAAATGAAGCTTGGGGGGGCATGTCTCCAACCTTTTATTATCATTATGGAGTTATGCTGCTAGCTTTTCAAGCTGAGGGCAGAGTACCAACCATCCATGGGTATCTCTACCTTTGTAAATTACGTTGGGAATTTACAAGCATAAGTTTAATTTTGTTTCAAGCTTGTGTAAAAATGAAACCAATACCGAGTTTAGTATTTGTTCTTTCTCATGCTTGTAAATACATGAGAATGTGACCGAGTAAAATTTTATCACTTTTTTGGACTCGTAAAGGTTATACGAAAAAGGAACCCCCTGGAGTTTTCTTTAAGATCTTTTCAGACTCTCTAAACATGAAAAGATTGTCAAGTGATCTTGCTTCCTTTCACACTCGTTAAAAGGTTTGAAAGGGCATATTTCAAGGGGTAGTTTATCTCTTTTTCGGCCTTGTGAGACTAAAATTACGAAAAAGGACAACCCTGGAGTCACCTTTAAGTTCTTTTCAGACTCTCTAAACATGAAAAACCACCGATTTTTCCTTCTCTGGACTCGCTAAAATCACACATTGAAGGGACCATATGGGACTGAACCCTTAATTCTTCCAGTTTGTTAAACAAAGGAAGAGGAACTTACCAAAGGTGAGTTATATCGAGCATGTGTTACCATTCTCGAGCTCGTTAAATTAAAAAGAGGTACTCATTTATCTAGGTGAGGGGGAAATTGAAGGAAGTGGGTCAAGTTTTTGAGAAACCTTTATGGAAACTATTTTCACCCTTGAACATGGCACCTTTTTGCGTTTCATCTTACAGTTGGGTAATCTTCTTGTCTCTGAGTCATACCAATTCCATGTGTCGCCATACTTTTTCTTCCAGTTGAAGAGTTCTCTTATTGTTGTCACATTGCATTCTTGGTACTCGTCGAGTTAATGTTTCCAAGTCATTTGTCATGCCTCATCATGTTCAAGGGAATTTTCACTTCAAACCATCCATCTGCATTATTTCTAGTTTCTATTTCTCGTGTTAGTCCATACTCATTCGATTCACCATCTTACATCACTTTCCTATTTCATTTTCATGCCAATGATGTGGGATACATCAAGGCCCTCCTTCGACGAGTCTTTTCATGTTGACTTCAACACATCATCCAAGAATTAGACTTAGAAACCAGTTAGTACCTTGGGACCTGCATGCCTCAATGGCAGGCCTCCTCGCTTCTAACAGTAGGTTTACATCATTGATCTCTGATCAGATGATTTCACAAATGTTCGACCTCATCTCATTTATTCACATTCGTTGGAATGTACTAGTGTACCTTGGGAGTCATTGACATCATTGGTGATTTCCCTCGCACTTGTTAATGGTATACATCAATGACTGGTAATCAAGTGGTTTCTACCATGTTCAACATCAAAACATATATTCACATGGCTATATTTGTACCACATCAAGATTGGGACGAATACCCTGGGTTGAGCATTCACTAGGTTATCTTCTTTGCCCAGGATGAGAAGGAGATCATTTGAGCATGTTGATATATAGACTCTTACATACATCCACATTGTATTGTTCTGTGGCTATGTTTTATCATTTCATAGCTCCACTGTGTATTTCTCATGGCTATGATCAGTTCATGTCATGGAGGTATGGATACACATTGCATATTTGGTGGCCATATCCTTAGTCAATATTTTTCATGGATCCACAGTGTATTGGTCGACGGTCGTGCTTTGAGTCATCTTGTATTCCGAGCATAGGTATGCCTTCCTTGGAAATGGAACATATATTAATATTTTTTTATGGTTGTTTGCAGCTTCTTCCAAGTTCTCCAACTCCACGCCCTTGCATTGAATAATTGTAAAGTGTTTCGGCTATCGGTTTCTCTTTTGACCTCACACTTTAGGGGGAATTCTGTTACACATGAAATTTTCACACCTAGGTACCTCACCCTAAGTGTCGTAAGTGTCAAATAAGTGTCTCATACACCTTGACACCATGG
>JZKD02S2098550.1:30796-48569 GCA_000966675.3 Picea glauca
GATGATGAATTTTGCAGTATGAGATACTACCTTGTGGCACTTTTTAGTTGGAACAGTAGTTGGAAATACCTCTGGTATTCTATAGAGATGAACCCCTAAAGAAACAATGACACTACGGGGTCGAGACTCAGACAACATGGTACTTTCAAATATATGGTTGGCCCAAGAGAAAATCACAGACATCCAGTGGGGAAACATCGCATAATACCTCATCCTCGAAGGGCTGGATTCCATATTACAATTGACATTGTTGGCTGACATGAGTACCTCGTCCTTGGCAAAGCCACCTAATGCTATATGGCTGCGGGTGTGGTGTTTTCGACAATCCCAACTATTTAACAACCTATGCTAAGATGAGGTTATTCTATCTTCTGCTATCAACAATAAAATGAAATGGGGTCCCCTTCACCCACATCTGTGAATGAAAAAAGTGCTCCCCCTCTTCAGGATCGGTTGGTTCTTCTGGTTGAATTGTTGCGGTCATGACAATTGCAGTGGGGTCTGCGTCAATGATCTATCCTTTACAAGTATTTTCAAAATCATATTTTAAATCAAGTTTCGACTCCTTGTCTTTGATCTCGACCACCATTGATTGTTTTGAGCGATAATCATCGGTGTTGTGCTAGGGTATTTTGTGGAAATTGAATTATTTTCCAGTGTCCTTCTTTGTTTTCCCGTGACCCTTCTTTTGCTGTTGCTTGGACTGGTTTTCGGGAGATTGTTTGTTAGGGCCATCTTTGTCATACTTTGGTTGTTAGTGATTTGTAGAACCAAAATCGTGTTTTCTCTGTTGCTTAAATTTCTGCTCGATTTTAGCAACATATCGATAAGCAACACCTAGTGATGACATGTCTAGAAAATCCATTTCAGTTTGGATTTATTTGTGTAGAGCCCCACGTTATTTTAGAACCAAATGTCGTTCGGAGTATTTGATACTCATCTTGGTGAACAAGGTATGAAAGGTATTGGTGAACTTCATAATTTCTTGGTCCCTCTCTTGCTGTAGTGTGGTCCATCTCATGTGCTATTCCTCATAGTTGCCAACAGAGTAATACTATTCCTTTACTGCATCCACAAAAAAATTCCAAGAGGGCTCGACCCCATATATTCCAGACTCCTCTGTGGAAATTTTCTCTTAGTAAGTTTCCCACCAATTCTTGACATGGGGGAGAGGTTTAAGGAGTGAGAAGGTGATATTTTCTCTGGTTAAAAAATTGTGAATAGAGAAATAACCTTCTAGCAAATTTAACCATTTTTCTAGGGCTTCTGCATCTATCTGTCCTTCAAATACTGGAATATCAAATTTAACTTGTACCTTGAAAGGGGAGGTGCCTCCAAAATGACTGCTTGATGAAGATGTGCTTGATTCTATCAGGAGGCGTTGAAGGATGTGGGAAAAATTCTCCTTCATTTCGTCCCTCTGTTGCGTGAGAGCTTGCTCAAGCAACATATTGATAGGATCGTTTGCTCCGTCATTTTTATTTTCTTCCGCCATTGAGGGTTTCTTGGGCATGCGAGAGAGATTTTATTCAATAGATACAAGCTCGAGACCCAAATTTCTATACTTGGACCTCGCCGGGGACATGCACTGAAAAAAAAGATGAAGAGCAGCCTGCTCTGATACGACTGAGCCGGATTATTTTCGGCACGAAATGAGAGCGGAGATATAATAAAGAAATGCACAGAGATATCATAGATATTCAATAATATAATAGAAATGTATCAGAGATGCAACCATAAAAACAGATATACAGTAATAAACGACATCTATTAATCAAAGAAATGTACAGAGACTTAAAAAATACAAAGTGCAAGACTCGCTAGAATGGTGGCAGCTTATCTCTGAGAAGAGATGTGACAGTTACTCGCATTCACAAGAAGATGATTACAATGAGGCTCTCAAGGAATTTTTACAATAAAAATGAATTTAAAAAATCCTATACATCCAAAAATGTAACCCTAGGATATGAAGTGCCAAAAGTCATGTGGGCCCTATTTGAGTAATTTAGTACATCAACTTCTTGGGGTCATAACTTTTGCATACGAACTCTGTTTTAGGCATGTGATAGCTTGTTGGAAAGGTATCATCGAGGAGATTCAATTTTGGGGCTCAATTATGACTTTGGATATTATTTAGATCCTCCATATTGAAAAATTTTTATTTGGTCCCTCAAAATGGCTCCGGAAGTTAAAAACTGCTAAAAATAGTAAATTGCCAAAATTGCGAGAAAACTGTTTTGAGCCAGTCAAAAATGGTGGGTGGCCACCGATATCCACCTGGATCACTAAACCCCTTTGGAATGTACTCAATACTACTCTTCATTGTTGTCACAATTTATGAGTGCTAAAATAGACTCAAATAACTTGGAATTCCTCTAGTGGTACCCTTTTCCACTATCTTTCAATTACTCTTGAACTTTATCCAATTTTGAAACACTCTGAGGTTTATGTAATTCCTTCCCCATAAATATGGTTTCATACATCCATAACCAATATAAAAATAGTGTATTGATCTATACATCCGCTGGAACTTTTAGCATACATTCTTTTCATTACTTTACCCCTGAATTTCTAACATTCACACCATGCTTTGACTGTTCTGCTATGATGACAATCATGGAGGTGTTATCTCCAAAACTATAGGACTGATCCTTGGAAATGTTACATCTTATTTCCATTTATACACTCTATATTTATTTATCATAATACTAACATCTTGATATATCAATCTGAATAGGAAAAATCTTCCCATAATGTACCTCGTTGTCTTAATATCGGTTTGTGTTAGAGGGAATAATCTTTCACTACTTCCTCCACTTAGATGATATTCTTTGGACCTTAATTCCACTGAGCACCTTTATTTGTAGGAGTGGATATCTTGTAGTGGATTCCCAATCCTTCATGGTTGCACCTAGACTCATAGCTTAACATTCTTCAATCTTGACCTTTGATCATCTTATGAAAGATTCTTGTCCTAACAGTCCTCCTTGAGTACCTCTACTTATCTTTAACCAAATTTCAACCTTCTCATCTATTATGAAAACCATCTTTCTACACTTCCATGGTATTAACTTCATGTATACCCATTACTCCCACTTTATCATGAAACATGGATGATCTCTTTCTTACTCAACATCCCCAATTGGTATACATATTTTTCATCTTGAATTATTTTTCAAATCATAGTTCCATTGAAATTCTTCTATTTCACTCACTGAGTATAGTCATCTTCAACTGGTAGCTTCCTTAAGCAATCTTTCCACATTTTGAAGAACTAACCTTGCCTTGTTCCTCATACCTAAAGTTAGTACTTCGCTAAATAAAATTTTCTCTGAATTATCATCAACCTTAATCTCTGCTTGCAATACACTTATTATATAAGATAAAAATTCTAAAAATGCTAGTTAAAGAAAGCATACAACAATAGTTGTTAGTTAAAACCACAATACACCATTCTGGTAAAATATGTACAATTTTTCCCCTTCATGGTTACCATAATTATCCTTTATGACTTCCTAGAAATTATATTTCTCATCTCTCAATTCTGAGTGATTACATGGACTCCTTAGTCCAATACCTTTCCAATGACTACTTTCTTGCTCAATTATGAGTTTTGAGTAGAAATTTATAGTCATTTTATTATTACCCCAAAAGCCCTTATGTTAACCTTTTAACCATCTGAAATGCCTATGCATATTTGCATATGTTACTTTATAAATTTTATAGGATTTCAACTGAGTTCCTTCATAATCATACTTTGCACATTTTGGCCAAGTTTCACCCTCATCTGAGCTCCAGCCCCCCCTACCCCACTGAACGTTAACACCGTGGGGAGGGGCCAAAAAACCTAACCATGGATAGGGATGGGGAGATGTGTCACACATTGGTGCATTTCTTCCTCCCTACCTTGGGTTATCCTAACCCCACTCACCCCCCCTGAAATTTAGTTCCACTAGTCTAGGCTCTGGGTTCCGTCGGAAGGAGGGTGCCCACCACCATGGCGCTAGGTCACCTACCACCCATGCCACCATGCCACCATGTACCTTCCACCATGGCAGTACATGTCATCAGTATTCCATGTCAAATGACATGTGGCACCCATGTTATGATGACATCAACATATGGAAAAATACCAATGTTGTTTTCCAATTTCGCCTAATTTCAAATTTTTCCAAAATACCCAAAAATGGCCAATTTCAGAACTTTTCCCATGGTCACCATTGAAGTATTGTAATTAAGCCCTGTATGACCAATTTCATCCCTGTAACAATACTTTCAACCTCAATACCTATAATTAGACTCCCACAGGTTGAATTCCTCATGAAAGTAATGGTAAAATTTGGGGCTTTTGCCCAATTTCTCCCAAAATTTACCATGGTGCTTTGTAAACATTAAATTCGGCCAATTTTCAAGCCTGAATTTTCCCAATTTGAGATTTAACTTAGGATTTTAATTCATTTTATTTATTCTTTCAATTTCCCATGAAAATTTCCAAGAATTCTTCCACATCCCACTACAATAATTTTTTCAAACAAATTGCAGACATCATCATTCTGACATTCAGTCAAACAATTTACATGCTTACTCTGCAAATTTGAGTTTTGCGCTTTGATAATTGGGTTCATTTAGGATCATTGTTGGAAGCTGGGATTTGATACCACTTTATAACATCCCCATACCCCTACTGGGAAATTCCACATGAAAATTTCAAACTCTGATACTAATTTAATTAACTAAAATGCTCTACAAATGCACAAATTAATGTAGAATAACAATGATTGTATAGATAAAACATGTACAGGAAAAACCCATGAGAAAAAAGGAATATATATTAACAAAACACATAAATCAACACACAATAGACAATTATTTTTGGTAAAAATAACACCAACTGCGTGCATACCTTCCATGTTCCTCCCAACCTTAGACCACACTGATCATAAGCTTTCAACAATGGGTCACCCTTGATTTGGGGCTAAAACTCCACCTAGGAAAGGAAATCCTTACCAAGCTATGGTCTCTCAAATAACATAAAATCAAAATTAGGTGCCTACTCAAACTAACATCCTACAACGTCTCATTCCCCATAGGCCTGTTCCACCCTAGGAAGTGTTCCCCTTCTTTTCTCAATATTCCCTTAGCTACCCCATGTCCCTTTTGGGGCTTCAAAAACATGACGGAAAATAAGTCCCATAGCCCTATAGTTATATCCTGGAACCTTGGGAAATAAATTCCCAACAATTCTCTCACCCGAAGAGAATGCTCATGGGCCTGACAACCCGCTTCTTCAATGCCCCACTGGCCTGACAACCCACCTCTTCAATCCATATCCAAATATGTCCTAGGTACATGTACATTTATAGGTACTAGATATAGATTTTAACCTTGTACAATATTTAATGCAAACATATTTTTAGTAAAAGAATAGAAAAGATACAATGGAAAATACAAACATTACACAGATATTTTTCCCCTGAAAACCCAAATATTATATATTCATTCATAGTGATACATTGTTTACAATACAATATACATATAAGGTCCAAAAACATCCAAAACCCTAACCCAATGACTTGGATTAGTCAACAACCCTAATTCCTTAATTGGAAATAGAAAACTATCGACAAAAAACCATGTGCCGAAAAATTGCCCAAAAATGCGACATGTTTCCTGAGGCAATTTTTTTTTCTCTGAGGTGCTACCCTGAACCCCTGCTCACCCAATGAAACACAAACACTACTACTCTTGAAAATAATTTAACACATTCCCAACATTCTCACACTTTTTGTTTTCTTTTCATACAGGGGGTTACAGGGTTACAAAGTCAATAATCTAGGGCAACAATGCTCATAGATCCTCTACACCAAGATAACTTCTCAGTGATCACATATTTTTTTAATGAATCTGCAACATTATTTAAAGTGTCCACCTTCATAAAAAATACTGTCTTTTCTTCAATCATGTCTCTCACAAAGTGATATTGAATATCGATATGCTTCATCTTTGAATGATAAGCTGTGTTCTTCGCTAGAAAAATTGCACTCTGACTGTCACAATCTATTCTTACAACTTGATGGACCAACCCAATACCTGAACACAATCTTTATAACCACACTACTTCCCTACTTGCATGAGTGTCTGCCTTGTATTCAACTTATGTAGTTGAAAGTGCCACTACAACGTGTCTTTTTCGCATCCAACTTATTGATCCTCCAAACAGGTTAAACACATACCCACTTGTAGATCTCCTATGATCCATATTGCCAGCCTAGTCTGCATCCACAAAGACATGTATATCCACCACTCTTTCCAATCCCAGTCTTCCTTGGTAGCACAATCCATAGTTAGTAGTTCCATGGAAATACCTGAAAACTCTTTTTACTGCTGTCCAATGCTCCTTCCCTGGTTTTGACATATACTTGCTAAAAAATCCCACTGCATGTGCAATGTACGGTCTAGTACAGACCATTACAAACATCAAACTGCCAACTGCACTTTCATATGGAACATGAGACATGTCCTCCTCCTCTTCCCGTGTCTCGGGACATTGATCCACATATAACTTTACACCAACACAAATAAGAACCTTGACCGGTTTACATTCCTGCATATTAAACCTCTGCAATATTGTATCGACATATTTTCTTTGATTTTACCAGATTTTCCTCTTTTTATGATCTCTTTTAATTTCCATGCCCAAAATGAAATTTGAAGAACCAAGATCCTTCATGTCAAATTTAGAGGATAACTGAGTTTTCACATCCTGGATAATCTCCTTATTGTTTCCTATCAGCAACATGTCATCCACATACAAGACCAAATAAATCAAATGATCACCAATTAATTTAAAATAAACACAATGATCCTCTTTGTTTCTTGTGAAGCCAAGTCCCAACATATAAGTATCAATTTTTTGATACCACATCCTTGGTGATTGTTTTAGACCATACATGGACTTTTTCAGCTTGCATACCATCTCCTTCTTTCCCTTCACAACATAACCTTCTGGTTGCTTCATATAGATTTCTTCTTCTAGATCCCCATGTAGGAATGTTGTCTTCACATCCATCTGTTCTACTTCAAAATCAAATGAAACAACAATAGATAACATAAATCTTATCTAGGTTAACTTGGAAACATGAGAAAAAATCTCACCAAAATTAATTCCCTCAACCTAAGAATAACCCTTTGCTACTAATCGAGCTTTGTATTTCTCCACTTTTCCTTCTGCATTCAACTTCTTTCTAAATACCCATTTTCTGCCAATGGGCTTTATTCCAGTCGGCAACTCCACTAGATCCTAAGCCTCATTCTTATCCAAAGCTTCCATTTCTTCATCCATGCCCCTTTTCCAGAGATTTCCATCCCCATGAATCCACTGCCTCCCTGACAGTTCTAGGATCATCATCAGTAATAGACAAAGCAAAATTTGAATGGAAATGGGCTGGAGTATAAATTTCCAATAGCCTTTTTTATCGAATCGATCTCCTCAATACTGGAGTATGAGGATCTTCTTCTTCTGATTCCTATTCTTCTATAGAGTTTAACTCACCATCCTTTAAATCAAACTCTATTTTCTCTAGTTCTTCCTTGGTAGGACTTCCTGTTTAAAAACATCCACCATTTCATTAAATACCACATCTTGGCTATACACTACCTTCTTAGTTTTTGGGTTCCAAATCTTATAACCTTTAAGACCATCTTTATATCCAATAAAGATACACTTTTCAACCATCTTATCTAGCTTACTCCTATTTTCCTTTGGAACATGAACATATGCATCACAACCAAATTCCTTGATATGTCTGAGAGAAGGTTTCTTAACAGTCCATACCTCTTATGGAGTATTTTCATCCAATGCTAATGAGGGTGATCTGTTGACCAGGTAACATGCAGTACCCACTGCATCAGCTCATAATTATTTCCCTAACCTAACACCACTGAGCATGCACCTTGCTTTTTCCTTCAACGTCCTGTTCATCCTTTCTGTAAATCCATTCTTCTAAGGTGAATATGGAGTAGTCTTCTTCCTTTCTATACTGCAATTCTTACATAATTATTCAAATTCATTCTCGCTGAACTCTTCGCCATTATCTATCCTCAACACCTTAATTATTTTCTCTATTTGATTTTCAAAAAGAGCCTTAAACTATTTAAACATGTCAAAGACTTCAGATTTGTTCGTGAGGAAATATATCTAAGTATTCCTCAAGAATTCATCTATAAATGAGACATAGTACACATATTTTCCCAATTATGGGACCGATATAGGTCCAAAACCATCACTGTGAACTAGCTATACAATTCCTTCTTCCCTCGTTGCAACAGAAGGGAATCTTACCGATTCTGCTTCCCATATATACAATGCTCACAGAAATCAAAATCCAGAGAGCAATTAGACATACCTTCAACCATACCTTCACCGTGTAGTAGTCGAACACCCTTCTCTTTGATATGCCCCAATCTTTGATGCCACAACAGAAGCTTTTCTCCAGAGACTGTAGGATTTCAGTTTTCTTCAACTCCAATATCAGGAACACTGAAACTATTAAACCCATAAATAATAGTGCTTCCTTGTAGATTATACAGAGTTACAAACTGAACTCCTTTCAACAACACCATTACTCCTCGAACCATCCTATAGGTTTCCTTTTCAAATATTGTTTCTACCCCTGCATCATCCATTTTGCTTACATAAATCAAATTTCTAGCTGAACTTGTAATGTGCAAAACATGAGGCAATGTTCTAGTCCTAACATCTATGAGATGCAACTTGAATTTTCCTCATCCTATGATTCTGGTTGTCGAATCATCACCTAAGAAAAACTTACTTCCATCGTACCTTTCATATTCACANTGTCACACATTGGTGCATTTCTTCCTCCCTACCTTGGGTTATCCTAACCCCACTCACCCCCCCTGAAATTTAGTTCCACTAGTCTAGGCTCTGGGTTCCGTCGGAAGGAGGGTGCCCACCACCATGGCGCTAGGTCACCTACCACCCATGCCACCATGCCACCATGTACCTTCCACCATGGCAGTACATGTCATCAGTATTCCATGTCAAATGACATGTGGCACCCATGTTATGATGACATCAACATATGGAAAAATACCAATGTTGTTTTCCAATTTCGCCTAATTTCAAATTTTTCCAAAATACCCAAAAATGGCCAATTTCAGAACTTTTCCCATGGTCACCATTGAAGTATTGTAATTAAGCCCTGTATGACCAATTTCATCCCTGTAACAATACTTTCAACCTCAATACCTATAATTAGACTCCCACAGGTTGAATTCCTCATGAAAGTAATGGTAAAATTTGGGGCTTTTGCCCAATTTCTCCCAAAATTTACCATGGTGCTTTGTAAACATTAAATTCGGCCAATTTTCAAGCCTGAATTTTCCCAATTTGAGATTTAACTTAGGATTTTAATTCATTTTATTTATTCTTTCAATTTCCCATGAAAATTTCCAAGAATTCTTCCACATCCCACTACAATAATTTTTTCAAACAAATTGCAGACATCATCATTCTGACATTCAGTCAAACAATTTACATGCTTACTCTGCAAATTTGAGTTTTGCGCTTTGATAATTGGGTTCATTTAGGATCATTGTTGGAAGCTGGGATTTGATACCACTTTATAACATCCCCATACCCCTACTGGGAAATTCCACATGAAAATTTCAAACTCTGATACTAATTTAATTAACTAAAATGCTCTACAAATGCACAAATTAATGTAGAATAACAATGATTGTATAGATAAAACATGTACAGGAAAAACCCATGAGAAAAAAGGAATATATATTAACAAAACACATAAATCAACACACAATAGACAATTATTTTTGGTAAAAATAACACCAACTGCGTGCATACCTTCCATGTTCCTCCCAACCTTAGACCACACTGATCATAAGCTTTCAACAATGGGTCACCCTTGATTTGGGGCTAAAACTCCACCTAGGAAAGGAAATCCTTACCAAGCTATGGTCTCTCAAATAACATAAAATCAAAATTAGGTGCCTACTCAAACTAACATCCTACAACGTCTCATTCCCCATAGGCCTGTTCCACCCTAGGAAGTGTTCCCCTTCTTTTCTCAATATTCCCTTAGCTACCCCATGTCCCTTTTGGGGCTTCAAAAACATGACGGAAAATAAGTCCCATAGCCCTATAGTTATATCCTGGAACCTTGGGAAATAAATTCCCAACAATTCTCTCACCCGAAGAGAATGCTCATGGGCCTGACAACCCGCTTCTTCAATGCCCCACTGGCCTGACAACCCACCTCTTCAATCCATATCCAAATATGTCCTAGGTACATGTACATTTATAGGTACTAGATATAGATTTTAACCTTGTACAATATTTAATGCAAACATATTTTTAGTAAAAGAATAGAAAAGATACAATGGAAAATACAAACATTACACAGATATTTTTCCCCTGAAAACCCAAATATTATATATTCATTCATAGTGATACATTGTTTACAATACAATATACATATAAGGTCCAAAAACATCCAAAACCCTAACCCAATGACTTGGATTAGTCAACAACCCTAATTCCTTAATTGGAAATAGAAAACTATCGACAAAAAACCATGTGCCGAAAAATTGCCCAAAAATGCGACATGTTTCCTGAGGCAATTTTTTTTTCTCTGAGGTGCTACCCTGAACCCCTGCTCACCCAATGAAACACAAACACTACTACTCTTGAAAATAATTTAACACATTCCCAACATTCTCACACTTTTTGTTTTCTTTTCATACAGGGGGTTACAGGGTTACAAAGTCAATAATCTAGGGCAACAATGCTCATAGATCCTCTACACCAAGATAACTTCTCAGTGATCACATATTTTTTTAATGAATCTGCAACATTATTTAAAGTGTCCACCTTCATAAAAAATACTGTCTTTTCTTCAATCATGTCTCTCACAAAGTGATATTGAATATCGATATGCTTCATCTTTGAATGATAAGCTGTGTTCTTCGCTAGAAAAATTGCACTCTGACTGTCACAATCTATTCTTACAACTTGATGGACCAACCCAATACCTGAACACAATCTTTATAACCACACTACTTCCCTACTTGCATGAGTGTCTGCCTTGTATTCAACTTATGTAGTTGAAAGTGCCACTACAACGTGTCTTTTTCGCATCCAACTTATTGATCCTCCAAACAGGTTAAACACATACCCACTTGTAGATCTCCTATGATCCATATTGCCAGCCTAGTCTGCATCCACAAAGACATGTATATCCACCACTCTTTCCAATCCCAGTCTTCCTTGGTAGCACAATCCATAGTTAGTAGTTCCATGGAAATACCTGAAAACTCTTTTTACTGCTGTCCAATGCTCCTTCCCTGGTTTTGACATATACTTGCTAAAAAATCCCACTGCATGTGCAATGTACGGTCTAGTACAGACCATTACAAACATCAAACTGCCAACTGCACTTTCATATGGAACATGAGACATGTCCTCCTCCTCTTCCCGTGTCTCGGGACATTGATCCACATATAACTTTACACCAACACAAATAAGAACCTTGACCGGTTTACATTCCTGCATATTAAACCTCTGCAATATTGTATCGACATATTTTCTTTGATTTTACCAGATTTTCCTCTTTTTATGATCTCTTTTAATTTCCATGCCCAAAATGAAATTTGAAGAACCAAGATCCTTCATGTCAAATTTAGAGGATAACTGAGTTTTCACATCCTGGATAATCTCCTTATTGTTTCCTATCAGCAACATGTCATCCACATACAAGACCAAATAAATCAAATGATCACCAATTAATTTAAAATAAACACAATGATCCTCTTTGTTTCTTGTGAAGCCAAGTCCCAACATATAAGTATCAATTTTTTGATACCACATCCTTGGTGATTGTTTTAGACCATACATGGACTTTTTCAGCTTGCATACCATCTCCTTCTTTCCCTTCACAACATAACCTTCTGGTTGCTTCATATAGATTTCTTCTTCTAGATCCCCATGTAGGAATGTTGTCTTCACATCCATCTGTTCTACTTCAAAATCAAATGCAACAACAATAGATAACATAAATCTTATCTAGGTTAACTTGGAAACATGAGAAAAAATCTCACCAAAAGTAATTCCCTCAACCTAAGAATAACCCTTTGCTACTAATCGAGCTTTGTATTTCTCCACTTTTCCTTCTGCATTCAACTTCTTTCTAAATACCCATTTTCTGCCAATGGGCTTTATTCCAGTCGGCAACTCCACTAGATCCTAAGCCTCATTCTTATTCAAAGCTTCCATTTCTTCGTCCATGCCCCTTTTCCAGAGATTTCCATCCCCATGAATCCACTGCCTCCCTGACAGTTCTAGGATCATCATCAATAATAGACAAAGCAAAATTTGAATGGAAATGGGCTGGAGTATAAATTTCCAATAGCCTTTTTTATCGAATCGATCTCCTCAATACTGGAGTATGAGGATATTCTTCTTCTGATTCCTATTCTTCTGTAGAGTTTAACTCATCATCCTTTAAATCAAACTCTATTTTCTCTGGTTCTTCCTTGGTAGGACTTCCTGTTTAAAAACATCCATCATTTCATTAAATACCACATCTTGGCTATACACTACCTTCTTAGTTTTTGGGTTCCAAATCTTATAACCTTTAAGACCATCTTTATATCCAATAAAGATACACTTTTCAACCATCTTATCTAGCTTACTCCTATTTTCCTTTGGAACATGAACATATGCATCACAACCAAATTCCTTGATATGTCTGAGAGAAGGTTTCTTAACAGTCCATACCTCTTATGGAGTATTTTCATCCAATGCTAATGAGGGTGATCTGTTGACCAGGTAACATGCAGTACCCACTGCATCAGCTCATAATTATTTCCCTAACCTAACACCACTGAGCATGCACCTTGCTTTTTCCTTCAACGTCCTGTTCATCCTTTCTGTAAATCCATTCTTCTAAGGTGAATATGGAGTAGTCTTCTTCCTTTCTATACTGCAATTCTTACATAATTATTCAAATTCATTCTCGCTGAACTCTTCGCCATTATCTATCCTCAACACCTTAATTATTTTCTCTATTTGATTTTCAAAAAGAGCCTTAAACTATTTAAACATGTCAAAGACTTCAGATTTGTTCGTGAGGAAATATATCTAAGTATTCCTCAAGAATTCATCTATAAATGAGACATAGTACACATATTTTCCCAATTATGGGACCGATATAGGTCCAAAACCATCACTGTGAACTAGCTATACAATTCCTTCTTCCCTCGTTGCAACAGAAGGGAATCTTACCGATTCTGCTTCCCATATATACAATGCTCACAGAAATCAAAATCCAGAGAGCAATTAGACATACCTTCAACCATACCTTCACCGTGTAGTAGTCGAACACCCTTCTCTTTGATATGCCCCAATCTTTGATGCCACAACAGAAGCTTTTCTCCAGAGACTGTAGGATTTCAGTTTTCTTCAACTCCAATATCAGGAACACTGAAACTATTAAACCCATAAATAATAGTGCTTCCTTGTAGATTATACAGAGTTACAAACTGAACTCCTTTCAACAACACCATTACTCCTCGAACCATCCTATAGGTTTCCTTTTCAAATATTGTTTCTACCCCTGCATCATCCATTTTGCTTACATAAATCAAATTTCTAGCTGAACTTGTAATGTGCAAAACATGAGGCAATGTTCTAGTCCTAACATCTATGAGATGCAACTTGAATTTTCCTCATCCTATGATTCTGGTTGTCGAATCATCACCTAAGAAAAACTTACTTCCATCGTACCTTTCATATTCACAGAACCACTCCCTATGGGGAGTCATATGAAAGGATGCACCTGAGTCAACCAACCATGCCACATGATCTACATGTGTGCTTGAATAAGCTAAGTACACATCCCCTCCTTCTTCCTTGGAGGTCTTTTCTTCTGTTGAAGGAGATTCTCCAGATCCCTTGTTTCTCAACTTTGGATGTACACTTCTTCTTGTAGTTCCCTTCTTTTCCACATATATAACATACCTTTACAAACTTTTTGGAAGATTTAGATATACCCTTAGACTTATATCTCCCACTTGATAACTTAGATATATTTCTTTCATGGGAGATTCCTCTTTCAAATAATGCATCTGTGCTTTGTCCTTCCATATTCTTCCGTCTCACCTCCTCTGACAACAAGGATGAGACCACTTCATCAAAATTCAAGGCAGTTGTATTACTACCTATGGCCACAACCAGACTATCCCACGAGTCTGGTAACGAACACAGTAAACTAATACAGTTATCTTCATCTGAAATTTTAATCTCAATAGATACTAACTGACTTAGCATAGTATTGAAAGCGTTAAAATGATCTGCCACCAAGTCTCCATCTCTCATTGTTAGATTATACAACTTCTTTCTTAGGAATAATTTATTTACTAGGGACTTAAAGTGATATAACTTCCCCAACTTATCCCATAAATAATTGGCTGTAGTTTCCTCTAACACATTCAGTAATAATGAATCTGAGAGACACAGTCGAATTGTTCTCTTCACCTTCCGATCCAAATTTTTGCAATCATCTGCTAAAGTTCCTGTAGGTTTAGTACTTGGATCTACCGCGATCCACTGATCTTTATCCACCAACAAATCTTCCATCTTGAGCTTCCACAGCTCAAAACTTTTCCCATTAAACTTCTCGATCTCCATTTTGGAATTGCTTGCCATTTCTTTTCACTTGAAAATTCAATACCATAGATCTCCCACTGTAACAAGTATTATCATAGTCTTGAGCCAAACCCTTGACCACAAAGGAGTCCCCATGAAGCCAACAAAGATATGATACCAAGTGTAGATTATAACCTTGCACAATATTTACTGCAAACATATTTTCAGTAAAAGAACATAAAAGATACAATGGCAAATACAAACATTGCAAAGAGATATTTTGCCTAGAAACGCAAACCGGGAAAACCAAAATATTCTATATTCATTCATAGTGACACATTGTTTACAATAAAATATACATGTAGGATACAATGACATCCCAAACCCTAACCCAATGACTTGAATTAGTCAACAACCCTAATTCCTTAACTGGAAATAGAAAACCATCGAAAAAAACCATGTGTTGAAAAACCGCCCAAAAATGAGACACATTTCCCAAGGTNCATTTCATTAAATACCACATCTTGGCTATACACTACCTTCTTAGTTTTTGGGTTCCAAATCTTATAACCTTTAAGACCATCTTTATATCCAATAAAGATACACTTTTCAACCATCTTATCTAGCTTACTCCTATTTTCCTTTGGAACATGAACATATGCATCACAACCAAATTCCTTGATATGTCTGAGAGAAGGTTTCTTAACAGTCCATACCTCTTATGGAGTATTTTCATCCAATGCTAATGAGGGTGATCTGTTGACCAGGTAACATGCAGTACCCACTGCATCAGCTCATAATTATTTCCCTAACCTAACACCACTGAGCATGCACCTTGCTTTTTCCTTCAACGTCCTGTTCATCCTTTCTGTAAATCCATTCTTCTAAGGTGAATATGGAGTAGTCTTCTTCCTTTCTATACTGCAATTCTTACATAATTATTCAAATTCATTCTCGCTGAACTCTTCGCCATTATCTATCCTCAACACCTTAATTATTTTCTCTATTTGATTTTCAAAAAGAGCCTTAAACTATTTAAACATGTCAAAGACTTCAGATTTGTTCGTGAGGAAATATATCTAAGTATTCCTCAAGAATTCATCTATAAATGAGACATAGTACACATATTTTCCCAATTATGGGACCGATATAGGTCCAAAACCATCACTGTGAACTAGCTATACAATTCCTTCTTCCCTCGTTGCAACAGAAGGGAATCTTACCGATTCTGCTTCCCATATATACAATGCTCACAGAAATCAAAATCCAGAGAGCAATTAGACATACCTTCAACCATACCTTCACCGTGTAGTAGTCGAACACCCTTCTCTTTGATATGCCCCAATCTTTGATGCCACAACAGAAGCTTTTCTCCAGAGACTGTAGGATTTCAGTTTTCTTCAACTCCAATATCAGGAACACTGAAACTATTAAACCCATAAATAATAGTGCTTCCTTGTAGATTATACAGAGTTACAAACTGAACTCCTTTCAACAACACCATTACTCCTCGAACCATCCTATAGGTTTCCTTTTCAAATATTGTTTCTACCCCTGCATCATCCATTTTGCTTACATAAATCAAATTTCTAGCTGAACTTGTAATGTGCAAAACATGAGGCAATGTTCTAGTCCTAACATCTATGAGATGCAACTTGAATTTTCCTCATCCTATGATTCTGGTTGTCGAATCATCACCTAAGAAAAACTTACTTCCATCGTACCTTTCATATTCACAAAACCACTCCCTATGGGGAGTCATATGAAAGGATGCACCTGAGTCAACCAACCATGCCACATGATCTACATGTGTGCTTGAATAAGCTAAGTACACATCCCATCCTTCTTCCTTGGAGGTATTTTCTTCTGTTGAAGGAGATTCTCCAGATCCCTTGTTTCTCAACTTTGGATGTACACTTCTTCTTGTAGTTCCCTTCTTTTCCACATATATAACATACCTTTACAAACTTTCTGGAATATTTAGATATACCCTTAGACTTATATCTCCCACTTGATAACTTAGATATATTTCTTTCATGGGAGATTCCTCTTTCAAATAATGCATCTATGCTTTATCCTTCCATATTCTTCCGTCTCACCTCCTCTGACAACAAGGATGAGACCACTTCATCAAAATTCAAGGCAGTTGTATTACTACCTATGGCCACAACCAGACTATCCCACGAGTCTGGTAACGAACACAGTAAACTAATACAGTTATCTTCATCTGAAATTTTAATCTCAATAGATACTAACTGACTTAGCATAGTATTGAAAGCGTTAAAATGATCTGCCACCAAGTCTCCATCTCTCATTGTTAGATTATACAACTTCTTTCTTAGGAATAATTTATTTACTAGGGACTTAAAGTGATATAACTTCCCCAACTTATCCCATAAATAATTGGCTGTAGTTTCCTCTAACACATTCAGTAATAATGAATCTGAGAGACACAGTCGAATTGTTCTCTTCACCTTCCGATCCAAATTTTTGCAATCATCTGCTAAAGTTCCTGTAGGTTTAGTACTTGGATCTACCGCGATCCACTGATCTTTATCCACCAACAAATCTTCCATCTTGAGCTTCCACAGCTCAAAACTTTTCCCATTAAACTTCTCGATCTCCATTTTGGAATTGCTTGCCATTTCTTTTCACTTGAAAATTCAATACCATAGATCTCCCACTGTAACAAGTATTATCATAGTCTTGAGCCAAACCCTTGACCACAAAGGAGTCCCCATGAAGCCAACAAAGATATGATACCAAGTGTAGATTATAACCTTGCACAATATTTACTGCAAACATATTTTCAGTAAAAGAACATAAAAGATACAATGGCAAATACAAACATTGCAAAGAGATATTTTGCCTAGAAACGCAAACCGGGAAAACCAAAATATTCTATATTCATTCATAGTGACACATTGTTTACAATAAAATATACATGTAGGATACAATGACATCCCAAACCCTAACCCAATGACTTGAATTAGTCAACAACCCTAATTCCTTAACTGGAAATAGAAAACCATCGAAAAAAACCATGTGTTGAAAAACCGCCCAAAAATGAGACACATTTCCCAAGGT
>JZKD02S2098561.1:32505-48568 GCA_000966675.3 Picea glauca
AAGAAGTCCTCTTACATTTATTATATCTAATTACCCATTTATTATATATAACTACCATAGTGGGCCTTATTTAATAATATAGTGGACCTAGTCCACCTTACATTGAATGAACTCCGCTATTATTCCCATTGGGTCTCTGCCCCCCCCCCCCCCACTACCTCTCTAGCTACCTTACTATCACATTCTTATTCTTTGGTCTTGGAACCAATTCTCAAGTGTCATTCTTCTCTATTTGATCCAATTCTTCATCCATTTCCTTATTCCATAATTCATCCTTGCTGGCCTCTTAAAAACTATTTTGTTCAATCGTAGATAAGAGTGTTAGGTGAATTTGTTCTGGTGAACAGATTCTTATTCTAACCTCAACTCCTGGATCTTTGTTTCCGATAATCTGATCTAAACGACGATTCTTCTGTACTCGTTTGCTAGGTGTCTTTGGAGGCACTTGTTGAACTTCCTCTTCTACTTATGTCTGATATTCTTCATCTTCCCCTTCTACTTATTCTTCATAATGTTGTTCCACTGACTCATTTTCTTCTTCTTTTAATTCTCGTCCACCTGTTTCATCAATTGTTACATTGATTCTTTCCACAACTTTGTTCAACCTCAGATTGGAACACTTGTATGATTTCCTTATAATTGAGTAACCAAAAAGTACTGCTTTGTCCACACGAGAGTCAAAATTTTCCATTCTTCCATCTTCTCTTTTGATGTATCATTTGCTTCAAAATAGTCTGAAGTGATTCACATTTGTTGGTCTTCCTTTCCATAGCTCGTAGGGAGTTTTGTCATTGTTGTTTCTGAGCATTACTCTGTTTTGAATGTGAACTGTTGTATGCACTGCATGTGTCCAAAAAATATATGTCAATTTGGAATCCATTAGCATTGTTTGATCCATTTCCTGTGTAATTATCATCCATTATGATACTATATATTTGTCTCTGAACCAATCTATGAATCCATGCTCTCGTCCACTATCATATATGTGTTCAAACCTACTAAGTGTTCATACAAATCCATCTCTTTCCATGAATAAAAAATAACACAAATCAAGATATTTTTCCAGCTGTGAATCATATGTAGAGGAAGCAAAGTTTTCAAAAAAACTAAAAAAGGGATCTGGAAAATACAATAGTAAGTTTCCCTTTAAATTATTTAACTGTTGAAAAGTAGAAAAAATTGTTGCTAAGTGTCCATATGTGAAAAATGAAAGTCATNTCTCTACCCCCCCCCCCAACTACCTCTCTAGCTACCTTACTATCACATTCTTATTCTTTGGTCTTGGAACCAATTCTCAAGTGTCATTCTTCTCTATTTGATCCAATTCTTCATCCATTTCCTTATTCCAGAATTCATCCTTGCTGGCCTCTTAAAAACTATTTTGTTCAATCGTAGATAAGAGTGCTAGGTGCATTTGTTCTGGTGAACAGATTCTTATTCTAGCCTCAACTCCTGGATCTTTGTTTCCGATAATCTGATCTAAACGATGATTCTTCTGTACTCGTTTGCTAGGTGTCTTTGGAGGCACTTGTTGAACTTCCTCTTCTACTTATGTCTGATATTCTTCATCTTCCCCTTCTACTTCTTCTTCATAATGTTGTTCCACTAACTCATTTTCTTCTTCTTTTAATTCTCGTCCACTTGTTTCATCAATTGTTACATTGATTCTTTCCACAACTTTGTTCAACCTCAGATTGGAACACTTGTATGATTTCCTTATAATTGAGTAACCAAAAGGTACTCCTTTGTCCACACGAGAGTCAAACTTTTCCATTCTTCCATCTTCTCTTTTGATGTAGCATTTGATTCAAAATAGTATGAAGTGATTCACATTTGTTGGTCTTCCTTTCCATAGCTCGTAGGGAGTTTTGTCATTGTTGTTTCTGAGCATTACTCTGTTTTGAATGTGAACTGTTGTATGCACTGCATATGTCCAAAAAATATATGTCAATCTCGAATCCATTAGCATTGTTTGATCCATTTCCTGTGTAATTATCATCCATTATGATACTATATAGATGTCTCTGAACCAATCTATGAATCCATGCTCTCGTCCACTGTCATATATGTGTTCAAACCTACTAAGTGTTCATACAAATCCATCTCTTTCCATGAATAAAAAATAACACAAATCAAGATATTTTTCCAACTGTGAATCATATGTAGAGGAAGCAAAGTTTTCAAGAAAACTAAAAAAGGGATCTGGAAAATACAATAGTAAGTTTCCCTTTAAATTATTTAACTGTTGAAAAGTAGAAAAAATTGTTGCTAAGTGTCCATATGTGAAAAATGAAAGTCATGATAATGAAGAAGACTATAATGTAAAGAGAAAACAACATCAACACAAAAATATCCACTAACACGACAAGCATGAAAAGAAGAATAACTATTATAATCAAAAGAAGAGATTCTCCTCAAAAGGGGTCATCAACTTGTCTGAAGAAAGCAATGAAATGAATTCTAGTAGTGATAGATAAGAAACTCTATTTATGGAAATCGAAACAGAAATTGATGAAGACAAAGAAACGATGGATTCAAAAGAAGCGGAAAATGGTGAAACAAATGGATAAGTGGATCTTGAAGAAGAACTCATGTGTGCCTTATGAGAAATAAAGAAGTTGAGGGAAAAGAATTTGAAACAAAAAGGTCAGTTGCAGAAATATGAAGAAGATGATCATGATTCAAAATTCAAATTGTCACAAAGCCTTGAAGAATTAGAAAATATTATCATAAGCCCAAAAGTTCAGTTAGAAGAGGAAAGAAGGATAGAATAAGTGGTGAGAATCTAGCTAAAGGAAAAAGAAGAAAAATGTGAAGAGCTAGAATATGAAATTGTTTCCTTAAGAAAGGAACTGAAGAAAAAAACTATTGAGTCGAAGTTTAAAAAGAGTGTTGAAACCTTAAATGATATTATCGATTGTCAAAGGTATCAATTCATTAATACTTCTCTTGAATATGTTGTTGTTGTTGAATATCTACCTACACTTATCCTTGCTATAACTAGGGAAGTTGTATTTGTTGCAGGAGGATTTCAGACTTGTTTGTCAGAAGAGAAACCTACTATTGATCATGTTCTATAGATTGACGAAATACTTATTCCTCACATGACAGAATTTGAGCATACTATTACATATGACATTGTTGTTGATATGTTGAGTTTTTCTAATCATGTAAGTGAACCTGACTGTGAACCTACTTCCTCTTATCAACAAGCACAAAAATATGTTCACTATCATCATCCTCACCATAAAAATGAAAGGAATGGAAATAATGATTTCATATCTTTGCAGAAGAGACGTGAAATAAATAATTGTGGACCAGTGCGAACTGACAAGATAGATTGTGTTTATATTGATGGATGGCCATGGAATAATTTTACCATATGTTTGATGACTTCAAATAATTGTGTATCATTATTTGTACAGTCATGCAATGTTCCTCTTACTTACTGATGATTTCCTTGGAAGTGGTCGCTCAAGGATCTAACCGTCATGATAGTTGACTAGAGTTTCAACTGAGTATTCATCGATTAAGTTTTGACTAGGTTGTCTGGTGACTGGAACTTTCAAAAAGAACTATTGATGCTACTTGCTGATCACTCAAGGGGTGGAATACTTGAAGTTGTTGATATGAGAAATCAACTGATGTCTTCTTGTTGACTCGACTATTTATTGTTAAATCAACTTAGATTTGTTGAGACCAACCCAACCATGTTTGACTGTTGTTGGATATGTATTATTTCTCATGTTGGATACATAGACTGGGTGGATTGACAAAGAATAATTATATTGCGTTGTTGGTGACAATGTTAAGAATTATTCAAGAGCATTTTTGTAACATGTTTGAGCATTTTTTGCAGCTATAACAAATTAAAGGGGGATATATATGTGCTATATACTTTTTCTCAAGGAAAATTTGAAGAAATTTAGAATGGAAGATTGTACACTAGTCAACGCACCTATGGTCATAGGCTGTAAATTGGGAAAAAATGATGAATCTCTAGAAGCCAATCAAACATTGCATAGGTCAATGATTGGAAGCCTACTATATGTGACAACATCAAGGCTAGACATTATGCAAGAAGTAGGATTGGTTGCATGATTTCAAGCTGCACCAAATGAAACTCATGTGCAAGTAGTAAAGAGGATATTCAAATATATAAAGGGCACCTTGGTCTTTGGCTTATGGTACTCAAAAGGTGAATACTTTACTCTAACAACATATACATATGCATATTGGGACAACAATGTTGATGATAAAAATGTAGAAGTGGAGGAGCATTCTTTCTGGGAAACAATCTAATGTCTTGGTTGAGTAAGAAACAATCTTCACTATCTCTATCCACAATAGAATTCGAGTATATTGTAGTAGTAACATGTTTCACACAAGTTATTTGGATGAAACAAACATTGCAGGATATCAAGGTAGAACACAATCAACCAATCTCAATCGTTTGTGACAACACAAGTGCAATCAACATTTCAAATAATCTTGTTATGCACTCAAAGATGAAGCATATTCCCATCAATTACCACTTCCTAAGAGAACAAGTAGTTGAACTAAGTGTCAAGTTGGAACACATTGCCACCAAGGAACAAGTTGCAAATATTTTTACCAAACCCCTTCCCAAAGAAACATTTGGATATCTCAGACTGAAGCTTGGTGTGATATCCCTCTCATCTCCTCAATAAAGAAGCACAAATCAGGGGGATCATGCATTTTCCATTGATGTCTAAGGGTGAGAATTACAGACAATGGGAGATTTGAATATAGGGGGAGATTTGTAGGCAAGGGATAAATCTTTCTATTTCTAGGGGATTACGTGTTTTTTAGTACAGGGTTTCCATCAATGACAAAAGGGGAGATTGTTGAATAAATTATTGTCATTGATGTCAAAGGTAAGTAAGTATTCACATATAAATGTTCAAATGAAATGTGGATTTAATAAATATAAAAGTGGAAATGGATTAGAAATGAAGTTACGTAAAAGTGGAGTAAAACATGAAAGTGGATTAGAAATAAAGTTATGTAAAAGTGGATTAAAAAAGGTAAAAGTGAAAGTGGAGTAAAAGTGCAGATGGTATTTGCACATGGTTTTAAAACCCATGGTGGTACTTTACCCATGGTATGTTGAAAAATAAATAAAAAAAAATAAAAAGGGGGGAAATTAATTATTTATTTAATAAAATTCATGACTTTTCAAATAAACGTGACTTTTCATATAGAAAAATATTGTGAGAAATAAAGTGTGTGGGTGAAAATGTAATATTCTTATGCATATCATTTGAGGAGTGACATTTGAATGTCATTCAAGGAGCGATGATTAAATGTTAGCAAAGATCATATCTAGTGTTCTAGCAAATAAATCTAGTGTTCCAACAAGCAAAAATTGTAAAGGAGGATCTAAGGCAGAACTAGAAGAAGAAACAAGAAGATATGGTGAAGGTTGATAAAAATCATAAGGAGTGAGAGTCGAGAAGATTTGGCAAAAGCAGAAGGATCAAGCGTCGAGCATATCTGAAGAAGGTATAAGTAGTGATTTCTGAGTTGATCTGGCGAAACAAGAAGTAGTGAGTTGTTGACGGACGAAACTAACCATCTGTCAACTGGGAGAACAAGTCCGGTCCAAGGTTGTCTAAGTAACCCAATTTGTTTGGTATAACTCGTTCTAACGAGTTTAAAGGCTCTGTTAGCCAATCTAAAAATCCTAAAAGAAACAAAAGAAAAGAAAGAAATAACTATCTAATTACTAAACACTATATATATATATATATATATATATATATATATATATATATATATATATATGTACATATGTATAATGTAACTGTTGTAGATATATTTAAGCAAAAGATATACAAATCTTACTTATGTAAATGATTTACAAACTGCAAGTTTTAAAAGAAACTTATGAAAATCAATGTGGAAAATGATTGCTTCTAAGAAGCAGATAAAGAAAGCACATAATTTTTTTATTTATTTTTTCGTTTATAAATCTAAAATAATATGGAATTAAAAAATACAATGAAACATAAATGCATGGATAGTAAAAAGATGAACCATACATTCTAGTTTGAGTGATAAGTAAATGACAGAAAAATACAAAGGAGCTAACTTGTTAGTGAGTTAGTGAGGTGTATTTGAGCATCTGCATAAGTGGAGAACATCCAACTGCCCTGTCCAAGAGAGAAATATGCAAGGTACCTTGTGACTGTTATAAATAAATTTAAAACCTATATTAGCAGCTTAGGTTTCAATGACAGAAGAGGAAACACAAACATAAACCTATGATCTCATAATTGCACATGATTACAATAAGATAAATTTGAAAGTAATCTATGCATTTCATCATTCGATTAAAAATCAAAGATAAATCCTATCAATTTAATTGAAGATATGATCACAACATTTATATTTTGAGAAGTAAATTATAGATGGTATTTATAATATAACATCCTGCACATCACAGATCATTTAATCTAAAGATATCATACCTATACATGTAGCAGGATTAACAAAAACATAAATGACAACATTATAAACAAAAGGCTAAAGCCAAAATGTATAAATGTTGTTTTATTAAGTTCTGGAATCACTCATCCATCTCTTTCTCTCAGCCAAGATGATATCCCTTACAAAAATATGGAGTATTTAAATATTTTACAAAGGATAAAATTTTCTAAGATAGGATCAAATCTCAAAAAGATTTAAAAATTACAAATATAGAAGGATAAAAGCCACTCAAGATCAAACTACATCTTCAATATTCATGAGAATGTCCTCCAATTTACAAAATAAGCAAAAGTAGATAGCTGATTGACTAAGTCCAGCATGCTCCATCCCATAGGATCAACATCAGATATACCATATCCTCTATCTTGATAGTCTTCATGGTCTTTGATAGTTGAAGCAAGTCTTCAAAGGCTGATGGATAAGATCGAAAATGCCACCTTGGCATATAGGTCATCTTTTGCCAAAAATAGACAAGAAGCTTTATCATTTCCGCCTTCCTGGCACCTTCAAAACTAGAATAGAGCTCTAAATTCGATTCTCTTAATTATAACTTTCCTTCAGAAACCATCCTCGTGCAATTTAGAATGATAAAACTTGGATCTGTGCAAAAATAATGCCTCTTTGCCCTTCTCTACATTTTTAGTGTCTAAAGAGTCAAATTTCTAACATGTAAGCCACATAAAGCTCTGCTTTCAGTGGCTAAGAATAGATGTGAAAGTTCACCTAAGCCATTGAAAGTTCTGTTTTAAAACTGGCTTTCGGAATTGCAAAATGCATTTTCTCTCAACTTTCTAACATCCAATGTTGCTCCTTTGGGGCCTCTGCTATATCCTCCTCTGCAATGTTTGAAAATATCTATAGCAAAATAAAAAAAATGCTTACCTCAACCGAAATGAAAATTCTGAGAAATTTCCCTCCAAAGGTTGAGACATATCTCTGAAACAATCCATTTTCTGGAGAGATTTCCTGCAATAAAGGTAAAAGGGCCCATTTCTGAAATGGGTTTGAAAAGGTTTGGTATAATTCGTAACAGATTGCTCAGAATCTCTCTCGCAAAATCGTGTCTCTGGCATGCAATTATGGGTTTGCTCAGAGTGTAACAAGAGTGACTCAAAAAACACCTATGGGTTTAGATGGTAGATTATGAATAGAAAACAGGATTTTTGGATCTGATAGCTTAGGTTTATTGAAAAAAAAAAAATCAATAATAAATGCAAACCCAAATGGATTGCCCAGATCATGGCATGATATCCTCATAATCGTTTTCAGTGGTATTAGAAGACATCATGACGTGTGTACTTTGGCAGTTGAGATCCTAATGAAATAGGTAGCCGTTGGAAAAATTCCGCATTTTCGGTGGTTAACAACACCTTGCGCCTACCTTTTTAGCTGCTGAAACTAGAAACTTTTGGCAGCTTACAAACCATAAAAATTTGGCACTTGTTATTTATTTGACCTTTTATATTCATGAATTCAAATCATTACTTGCCACCACTGGACCTTTACTCTTGGGCTTCTTATTTAATAATTAACCAAAGTTTATAATGTGCCCAAGCAATTTGAAAATGAACTATCAAACCATTAGAACAATAATAATTGTATTAACACAAATAAATGGATCCAACAACCATTTAAAAAGGATTTATATTTTAATTACATATGAATGATTTGTAGAAAGATATTTCTAAGGCAAATATCATGAAAATGACAGTCCAAATTCTAAGTTTAATTCATGCTTGCAGTCATGAATTAAACATAGAAGAAATAAAAAATCAAAAAGTAGAAAATGATGAAAAAAAAGAGGCTTTAGCCCAATTAGTCATAATCAACTTGTAAAAGTGTTTATATATAAGGTGATGGAAACCACTCAATAATGAAATGCCTTTCGAACATGTTTATAAAAATCAAAACATGTGTGGCTAACAACAATGGCGACATACTGGGTGAAGCAATTATCTCTGCATCACCAAAATTTCATGTTAGGAAAGATCAGAAAGGTTTGAAAATTAAAGAACAATCGATAGCAAGTCAAGCATCCCAATCAAACTCAAAAACATCACACAATATAGTGTCATATGTCTTTCTGTCCAAATGAAAACCAGTGACAAGTTTTAATTACGAGTGAGACGACGTTTAGGCAAATGACTCCAATACTGTTGACAGGGCCACTGCTGGAAGTAGGCATCCATAGCCTCGGAAGGGATGTCAATTAACCCACTCTGACACCTCTATCATGTCCAAGAAACATCAATTCAAGATGAAGGACATTTTATGATTTAAAATTTATACCTGATAATTTTCTTGAACCTGACATTGCTTTGCTACTAGCAGGCTTGTTCAGTACCCCGACGAAGTTTCCTTAGAATCATGTATGCATTTACCCGCTGCCTGCAAACCTATTCAGTATCTCGGAGGTTTTACAGACACTTCCCACACTTTTCAATGCTTTCAACTCTCTAGAAGTTATTTTAGAATTAGACATAAACTTGATGATCTTCAGGAGAGCAGAGTGATGCTGAAAATTTTAGACTTCGAACCACTTTATATTTTTCAATTTAAATTCTCGTTTGATGACCTTCATCATGATATGAACTTACTTTTATGATAATAAAATTTTCGAGGACAGGAAGGCATACTTGAGTTGTTTTCTTTAAAAACAGGGAAGCATAAAGAGTTTTAATGATGATCGTATCTTCTTGTGATTATAAAATGAAACCAGGAAGGTTGTTTTGAACAGAAAATTTCCTTGACTAGTCTGAGTTTTACAACATTGATGCTTTGAAATGACCTCCACTGTTGCTCTATGATGAGATTTTTGGTTTCCTTTCATGAACTAAATGGTGACCCAGACATAAATTTATTCAGAAAGCAGCGAAAACAAGCAAAATGAAAAGAACCAAAATCAGAAAACAAAAGTAAATCAAAATAGAAAAATATGTACAAAAGGTGGATCTGGATTTATCAATAAAAATACCTTTGGAGGACTTAAAAGAAAATAAAGAATCCTTGTTAATATGAGTGTAGTCCTACTCGTGGTACCTTGGGTTAGGGTTGAATTTACAGTTCAAATTTATTTATCTCTTTACTTTCCATTTAAATTTTTCATAATAATACTACGGCTTTGAAAAAAAATATTCAACAAAAAGCAGAGAGAAAAGGATCAAGCGGACTTCCATGACAAAATTCATATTACGGTTCTCTCAGTGTGCCCACTTGTGTTCATGACTGCATTATTACAAAGAGAAATAGTGAGAAATAAAACTAAAAGAAAACCTACTCCTAAGCCTACTCTAACTATTAAATAAATCAGAATACTACGTGAAGTCATGCTTCTAATGTAGCCATCGGAGTAAATCCAATCCTACAGTAGAAACAAAATCACATATTACTAACAAGAATGGTATTATATCAAAAAATGACAAAATTATATCATACTTACCTTTATAATCATCAAAAAAAAAACAAGCATGACCTTACCATTCCCTTGAAACTTCTTGATGTATGAATCCTCCAACCATTGTGCAATATTGTCGTGATAAGGGTCATAATGGCAAGGATGAGTGTAAGTGATTTTGGAAAACTTTTCAAGATTATGGGGACCTGACATAACCATCAGCCAAAGCCGAAGTGTCCCATCATCTTGACAATTTTCCAAGTGTTCAATAATTTCTTCACATGGAGGATAAAAACAAATCATGTCATGCTTACTTCTAAGATATTTAGGTAGAAATAAGGCAAGCACAACTTTATCTCCATTATAAAGATTTTTTATGTATGAATCTTCAAGCCATTCTAATATCCCATCATAAAAATTAGGATGCAAACTATGACTTTGATGAAATGCATATATAAACGGGGAACACATCATAAGAGGATTCATGACATCAATTAGATCATTGATTTGAATGCTTCCTTTGATGAGATTGACCGTTTCAAAATGTGAAGCATAAACATTAAAATTAGATCTTATCAAAGAACGAATACGCAACATAGAATGTTTGATCTCCATAAGAGAGAGTGCATTGTCTTTTTTGAAAATAAACTGTGTAAAATCATCTCGCAACATGCCTTTTTCCCTTGTGAGGGATGAAAGTGAAAGAGCGTCAAATCTGACTTTATAAATGTTATGTTTGGAATTAATTTCACCCAATCTTGGCATATCGAAAGGATATGATTGTGGCAAAAAAGAGTAGGATGTTGTGGGTAAAGTATCAAATCCACCAGAATCTAAGAAGAGATCAGGATATAAAGAGTAAAAGGAACCAAAAATAAGTATATGAAAAGAATCTCTTGAGCTATGATATTTAACAATAGTATTCTCAAGACATTTCTCTTCACTTTATTTACAACTTTCACTCTGTTTTGGTGATAAATTCTTCAACATAATATGATCATCTAGGTTTTCCTCTTGTATGATAGATAATTCAAAACTTTCATGAAAAAAATTTGATATTTCATGTTGATAAGGTACTATTTGAGGATGAAGGTTTAAGGTTTCTCTTTCAAATTGAATATCTTCATCTCTAATCAGTTTCATAGGAGTGTTAGAATGTTTAAGATGACTTTCGTCACCTAAGTGTTCTTTAATAACTGAATTTAAATATTGATTAGAGAACGAGTTACAAGAATGAGGGCATTCACCTTGAACCAAAATCAAATCTTCTTCCATGACGGTTGAAGACTGAAAATACAATGATTCAGAGGAAAAACCATTTTGGTTGTCAGTAAGAACCTTGCCAATAGATTCTAGCTCCCTTGTTTGTTCAAAATTTTCGGATGGATTCCTCTCATCCCGCGTACAAAATTCTTCTCGCAATGGAGTGATAGGATTTATAAATGGTTCATCATTCACAATTGAATATGACTGGATGAAAGGGACGCAAGCATCATAGAGGAGATTTAATACAAATAACATGTCATCGAGATTAAATTTACAGAGAACATGATGGATTCTTGTCAAAAGGTCTTCTGAAGATGAATCACCATTGATTAGCAAAGTCTGAAATTCTTCACATAATTGATTGTAATCATAGATTTCAAAAGCGTATAAAAATTCCTCTACAAATTGAAACCAATAAAAAATGTGATACGCTGGAAAAGACTCAAACCAATGTTTAATCTGACCCCTAAAAGTAAAAGCGAATAATCTGCATAAAACTTTTAAATCAGAAATGTCATGTTTGATACATTTGCACCAAAACTTATTAAGGTGGTCTTTAGCAGATACATCCCCCTTACCATAAAAGGTGAGTTTGGACAAGCAAGAGACTGTCTCATTGGGAACATCAAGTAATGAGAAGTGGAAATCATGTTCCAACACAATGATTTGGGGAGCCATGGGGAAATTAAATACATTTGAAATAAAGGCTCCTACAAGGCCAACTTGTCAGTCGACCCTCCTTCTAGCACCATTTGTTGATGGGCTAAATTGACCATCCGTCAACTGGGAGAATGAGTCTAGTCCGAGGTTGTCTAAGTAACCCAAGCTATTTGGTATAACTCGTTCTGATGGGTTTAATGGCTTTGTTAGCCAATCTAAAAATCCTAAAAGAAACAAAATAAAAGAAAGAAATAACTATCTAATTACTAAACACTATATATATATGTACATATGTATAATGTAACTGTTGTAGATATATTTAAGAAAAAAATATACAAATCTTACTTATGTACATGATTTACAAACTGCAAGTTTTAAATGAAACTTACGAAAATCAATGTGAAAAATGATTGCTTCTAGAAAGCAGATAAAGAGGGCACATAAAAATATTTTTTGTTTTTCCTTTATAAATCTAAAGTAATATGGAATTAAAAAATACAATGAAACATAAACGTGTGGATAGTCAAAAGTTGAACCATACATTCTAGTTTCAGTGATAAGTAAATGACAAAAAAATACAAAGGATATAACCTGTTAGTGAGTTAGTGAGGTGTATCCGAGCATCTACATGAGTGGAGAACATCCAATTACCCTATCCAAGAGAGAAATCTGCAAGAAACCTTGTGACTGTTCTAAATAAATTTAAAACCTGTATTAGTAGCTTAGGTTTCAATGAAAGAAGAGGAAACACGAACATAAACCTGTGATCTCATAATTGCACATGATTACAGTAAGATAAATCTGAAAGTAATCTATGCATTTCATCATCTGATTAAAAGTCAAAGATAAATCCTATCAATTTAATTGAAGATATGATCACAACATTTATATTTTGAGAAGAAAATTATAGATGGTATTTATAATATAACATCTTGCACATCAAAAATCATTTAATCTAAAGATATCAGACCTATACATGTAGCGGGATTAACAAAAACATAAATGACAACATTATAAACAAAAGGCTAAAGCCAAAATGCATAAATGTTGTTTCATTAAGTTCAGGAATCACTCATCCATCTCTTGCTCTCATCCAAGATGATCTCCCTTACAAAAATATGGAGTATTTAAAGAGTTTACAAAGGCTAAACTTCCTATCTTCTAAGATAGGATCAAATCTCAAAAAGATTTAAAAATTACAAATATAGAGGGCTAAAAGCCACCCAAGATCAAACTACATCTTCAATATTCATGAGAATTTCCTCCTATTTACAAAATAAGCAAAAGTAGATAGTTGATCAACTAAGTCCAGCATGCTCCATCCCATAGGATTAACATAAGATATACCATGTCCTCTATCTTGATAGTCTTCATGGTCTTTGACAACTGCAACAAGTCTTCAAAGGCTGATGGATAAGATCGAAAATGCCACCTTGGCATACAATTAATCTTTTTCCAAAAATAGACAAGAAGCTTTATCATTTCCACCTTCTTGGCACCTTCAAAACTGGAACAGAGCTCTAAATTCGATGCTCTTAATTATAAATTTCATTCAGAAACCATCCTCGTGCAATTTAGAATGATAAAACTTGGATCTGTGCAAAAATAATGCCTTTCTGCCCTTCTCTGCATTTTCGGTGGCTAAAGAGTCAAATTTCTAACCTGTAATCCACGGAAAGCTCTGCTTTCAGTGGCTAAGAATTGATGTGAAATCTCGCCTAAGCCACCGAAAGTTCTATTTTAAAACTGGCTTTCGGGATTGCAAAATGCATTTTCTCTCAGCTTGTTGATCTTCAATGCTGCTCTTTTGGGGCCTATGTTATATCTTCCTCTGCAGTTTTTGAAAATATCTGTAGAAAAATAAAAAATAAAACACTTACCTAAACTGAAATGGAAATTATGAGAAATTTCCCTCAGAAGGTAGAGACATATCTATGAAACGATCCATTTTCTAGAGAAACTGCTCACAATGAAGGTAAAAGGGCCCATTTCCGAAATGGGTTTTAAAGGGTTTGGTCTAATTCATAACGATTCGCTCAGAATATATCCTGCAAAAATCGTGTCTCTATTATTCAATTATAGGTTTGCTCAGACTGTAACTGATCCGTCAGGATTTTTCGAATGACTTATGGTTGAGCTTTTATTTGCATGCATTAAATGACCATTGGGAAACTTTAACGAAAGAGCGAGAAAAGAAATGAATTATACAACCATTAACATATTTTCAGATCTGAAAACACAATGAAAAACAACAAACCATAATGCACAGAGGTTGATAACGGAGTTCGGCAACTTTGCTTACGTTTCCGGGCCTTTTCTCTGTGAGGGAGGCTTCTTTATTTCTGTTCGAAATATTATTAGTACATCTTTACAATGCCGATTGGCTTCTAGACTGATCTGTTCTTGTTCGCCATGATCTCTAGAATCTTGCACAACTTACGACACCTGAAACGGATGTCTTGAGCTCTCAGAAATCGTCCGACAACATCTCTACCTCAACAGCTTCCTTGCCTCAAACTGGCTTAGACCTGGCTTTGCCTCAGCATCTCTGCTCTCCAAAACCGTCCAAAATCTCTAAAATCTGACCAAATGGCCTCAACATGGCCTTGGTTAAATAGTTGGGAAATTGGTTATCCATCTCCAACTTCCTCCACGAATTTAGGCTCTAAAAATGCCCAATAACTCCCAAAAATGAGTTAATTACATTAAAAATGAGTTAAACATTAATTAAACCCAAAAGTGGTTGGAAAAACCCACTTTATAACCATAAATTGGTTAAATTCGGGCTTAGCCCCTTAGACTTGGGCATGCGCTCCTTTGGCAAGGTTATATGGACTCCATATGGCCAAGTGCTTAGCCCAAAGGGCTAAGCGTTGGCCCCTCTCCTCCTTTATGTGCATAATACCATACAATATAATTAATATTATGGGTTTTATAACATAAGAAATAATGTGGCGCATTGGTTATAGGACTATTGTGAAGGTTCTTAGGCTTAGTGGTTGGTCATGGGTTCAAAACCCAGGGACCCCAAAACTTTTTTTTGAAACATACCACATTGACTGATGACTGGGTGCCACGTGGTACTTTCCCATTCGACGGACAAATGCCACTTGTCAACCATTGACTGGTCCAGTTGCCTGCCACATGTTTTCCCTGTCAGCAAACCTGCCCAATCACCATCATCCAGAGAGTGCCACATCATCTCCTGCACAGTCAGCATGCTGATGTCATCAGCGTTGACGTTTTGACCAATTGACCTTTGACTTTTTCCCTGTTTGGGCTTCCGATCAGAACGCGATAACTTTCGCATACAGAGTCTGTTTGACAAAGTAAATATACCACCAGAATCGAGAAGACGAGACGGACGCAATGGTATTGGTTATGTCAGATTCTGAGCACTTTCATTTTTGAGCATTTTTCATGCCCTGTCAGGCTTCTGAATCCGATTTCGGAGCACACCTCCCAAAAAATAGACCTTTTGGTCCCCAAAAGGTTAATGAACACTCAACAAGCTCGGGATAGGCCACCCGGCTTGCTCTGGATCCAATTACATTAATGGAAGCAAAATACAATGAAGTTGAGACATCCACTTCTGGCAGAACCAAGTGACTGCTTTCTTTCCTTCACGGTGTTCTTCTTGCTTCGCTGGTAATCCGTCCTCCTTCATGGGTACGTGCAAAATCCTTTTGTCCTTCCTGGGACGAAGCTCCGGATTAAGCTTCCAACAGCTAGCCTTTTGATGTCCACTCTTGCTGCAAAACGTACAACAAGTTTTTGGCATCCAGACCTGCTTAACCTTCTCCTTCTTCCGTTGTGGACTTGAGCCTTTACGTCGTGTTTCCTTCCTGGACGACATAGGTTTCCTGTACAAATTTTGTCTCTTCCAACACTTGGCAACACAATGCTTAGGTGAATGAAAATAAGTACATGGATACAGTTTCCACAAGTTCCGTTTTACTTGATTATGTTTGTTATAATCAAAAGGAGAATTAACAAAAACATGACCATTATACCTTCCACGCTGATCTTCACCTTTCTTTGGAGACGACTTGCATTCAATACCACAATCCTGAAGTGATGCACCATTTCCCTTCGTGAAGTGTTCTTGCAATGTCTTAAGTTGGCCATTTGAAGCTTTACTTGCTTCCGAAGTTTTGGAACCTATCTTGGAAGACTCTCCAAGGTCCCTTTTGTCATATCCCAATCCTAAGTATCGAGGCCTTTCCTCAA
>JZKD02S2098572.1:35503-48568 GCA_000966675.3 Picea glauca
AGCCATATGTTGAGCAGAGAGGATAGCATAATGAGCAGAGTGGAGGATATGCTGATGGCAATAGTTTTCCTCATACCAGAGGTTGAGGCAGAGGAAGAGGTGGAGTAATCACATGCTTCACATGTGGAAAGAATGGGCACAAGTCTTATGAGTGTCCAGAGAAAAATAAGGACAATGGAGAAGCTCACATCACCAAGGCGCAGAGGCGGGATGTTGAGGCTGAAGATGCAGAAGGCGAAAGATCATTTATGATGTGAAAATTCCTTTTGACACCCGAGAAGGAGGTGGAAAGCTCAGTCCAAAGGACCAGACTATTCAGGACTTCTTGCAAAACCAAGGACAGAGTGTGCAAGGTCATCGTAGACAGTGGTAGCACAGATAATCTCATATCTATAGAGATGGTAGAGAAGCTGGAGCTGGAGATGACTGATCATCCAAGCCCATACAGAGTTTCATGGCTACAGAAGGGACACCAGGTAACTGTTACTAAACAATGCTTGATTGAATTCAAGATAGGTGGATATAATGATAAGATATTGTGTGATGTTATTCCCATGGATGTTTGTCATTTATTGTTGGGTAGACCATGGAAATATGACATAAATGTGATTCATGATGGGAGAATGAACACATATACCCTGGAGAAAAATGGGAGGACACATAGGTTGCTTCTGATGTCATATTTTTGGCTGGGAATGTGAGCAGATGTCAAGAGGTTCGTTGACAGATGTAGAATTTTCCAGCATTCAAAGGGGAGGAAACAAAATGCAGGTTTTTATTAGCCATTACCCATACTAGAGAGGCCGTGGGAGGTGATCAACATGGATTTTGTATTGGTTTTGCCAAGAACACAAAGAGGGGTTGATTCAATCTTTGTGGTAGTGGATAGGTTTTCTAAGATGGCACACTTCATTCCATGCCAGAAGACCAGCGATGCGACTCATATTGCAAATTTGTTTTTCAAGGAGGTCATTTGACTTCATGGGTTGCTGAAAAGCATAGTTTCGGATAGAGACACCAAATTCATAGGGCATTTTTGGAGGACCTTATGGAAGAAGTTGGGGACTAACTTGGAATTTAGTTCATCTTATCATCCTCAGATGGATGGACAGATGGAAGTGGTCAATAGAAGTCTGGGAGACTTACTGAGAAGCTTGGTGACAGAGCACCACAACAGTTGGGACCACATATTGCCACAGGCAGAGTTCGCATACAATGATTTGGTGAATCAGAGCACAGGCCGAAGCCCATTTCATATTTTATATGGAACAAAGCCGAGAGGATTTTCTGAGTTGAGGGATTTAGAACAGACTACTACTAGCAACGCTAGTGTAGAGAAATTTGCTAAAGTGATGAAGGAACTTCACAGTAGGGTGAAGGAGCGGTTGCTGAAAGAAAATTAGGAATACAAGTGCAGAGCAGATCAACATCAGAGACAACTTCGGTTTGAAATTGGTGATCTGGTTCTGGCACATTTAAGAAAGGAGAGGTTCCCAAGGGGAACATACAATAAACTCAAGATGAAGAAAATCAGGCCATGCAAGGTCTTGAGAAAATTTGGAGAAAATGCTTATGAGATCGAGTTATCAGATGGCATTAGAATATCTCCGATATTCAATATCGCAGATTTATACTCATACAGAGCTAGAGAAGTAGAGACTGGAATAGAGGATCCAATGATCCAGTGGTTGAAACAATTTCCAGTTGCAGAGAAGCCGCAGATGGAATGCATACTGGACAAGAGAGTGGGTAAGAAGACTCGAAGGAAGGAATACTTTGAGTATCTGGTTAAGTGGAAGGGCCACCCAGTGGAAGATGCCAGCTGGGAGAGCGAAGCAGTGATACAGAAGCATAGACAGACCGTGTAGGAGCTCATGGACAAGAGCCCATGAAAGTTTTCAAGCCGAGGAGTATGATGCAGGAGCATTGCCCATGTCAAGCGAGCCAGCGCAAATTTTGAATTTCCCTAGGATTGATGCGCCAAAAACTTTAAATGTGTAAATTAAATGAGGTGCACTTGTACTTTGTAACTGGACCTTGAGCGGATTGCTCTCATCCTTAGGTAGATGAGGAATTTAAGATAGTTAATGCAGGTAGATAGGAATTTAATTTTAGATTTGATAGTTGTAGAGCGCAAGAGGGAAACGGGATATAGACACCCTCATTGTGCATTGTAACATCAGTTAGATAATCTAGAGGCAGAAAAAAGAGAGCAAGCAGAGAATTGTGTAGAGAACACCCATGTACTGAAAATTGAATTAATAGAAGAAGATTGATTCAATTTCATGGTTTTGTGTCTGATTCCCTGTGTATTGATGTTATACTCATGGATGTTTGCTTCCTGTTATACATTTTATTTTATATGATGTGTATGCGATTTCATGGTGGAGTTGAAGTGTGAGAGGAAGTAAGAATGAGTTTCAATTGTTTCTCTATTTGAGCAAGAATTCCTACAAGGAGTGCAGTTGAAGTCGTCTGCAAGGAGTGCATTGACAGAAGGCTCAAATAGTTAACTTTTGTTCTCACTCGCCCAAGAGTGAAAGTGGGTTATAAGAGCCATGCAAGGAGTGCACAGGCTAAGCTAAGACTCAGAGTTGCGATTCTGAGCGAGAGTATTGAAGACTGCTGCTACAGGAGTGCGCAGAGTCAAGGAAAGCAGAACACTTGAAGTGTTTGCAGGTTGTTACAGGGAGTGCATGCAAAGACCCTCTTTTGAGGCTCGAAGTCGTGAGAATTCTCAGGAGGAGAAAAGCCTTCAAATCTATCGAAGGACGACGCAAGAGGTTTCGCATCAAGAAATCCTCAAGGAGGAGAAGTGATGGTCAAGATCTTGTGGAGGGAACTCGTGAAAATCCCGTGAGCCGTCAGATCCACCTGAAGTAGCGAGGAAGTTATGGCCACATCGGGAGTTTAAGCCCAGGACACCGTGAGATGTTGGATCATCATCTGGTTACCCGTCAACCGTCTGATTGGACAGAAGCTACAAAGGGTTTAAGCCCGTGTGAGGCATCGGGGTTTCAGAAGTTCAGAAGTTCGAGGCCTTTCAGGTTTTGAAACACCGACGGGAATTCCTAGCTGTTGATCTCGATAGGACATGCGTCAGGAATCTGGAGAGGCGTTGGGGTTCGACACATCATGAATTCTGGGAGAAAATAAATCACCACATCAGTAATCGTGATCGCGTGATATCTAATCGAGTGACAAGGGGACAGTGAAGTGGAGGGGTATGTTCCCACGTGCATCGGGAATCAGGGTATCAGGATTTTCGGTGACGTGAAAATCATCGTATGAGAAGTCGCAAAATCCTGAAAAGCAACGACCACTTAGTCACAGCATTTGAGTGGTGGACAGGTGTCGTGCTACATAGGTGTATCAGCATATCGGAAGTTAGGGGTTAGCGAGACAAGTTGATTTCAACATTATAAGTGCCGAAATTCCAACGGGAGGATTCTCGATAGGAACAGGAAGGGGTTGGCATTTACCCATCGGGCTTCGAGGTATTGTGAAACAAAAGGTGTACAACCACGGGACTCGTGAATCCGTGAAGTCCGATTCCCTGATTTGAGTAGGAGGATCGTTAAGGAAAATTCTGTGGGTGTGGAAAATTCCCGATAGGGGATTTGAAGAGATTTTTTTTTTAGTTCTTTGGGCCAAGGTGGGAGAAGGTCCTGTGAGCGAACGTGCCTGGAGGGTGTGTTTGCGTCAGGTATGGAATATATTTAAACCCAAAGAAATATCATTTTTATATGCATGAAGGAAATCTCTTAGGCCATATTGTATCTAAAGAAGGAATCAAAATAGATCCTGAGAGGGTGAATGCCATTCAAAAGATTGATATTCCAAGAAGCAAAAAATCTATTTAGTCATTCATAGGTAGAATTAACTTCTTAAGGAGATTCATACCTAATTTTTTTGAAATCATCAATCTCATCACAAACATGCTCAAGAAAGATGCTAATATTAAGTGGACACGTGATGCTAAGTCATCCTTTAAAAAAATAAAACAAGCTTTAATTGAAGCTCTTGTCCTCATCAGTCCAAATTATTCTAAGGAATTTTTGGTCTTTTCTTTTTCCTCCAAAGATACCATTGTTGTTGTATTTTTACAGAGAAATGATGAAGGGTTTGAACGTCCTATTTATTTCTTTACTAAAAATCTTAGAGATGCAAAGTTGAAATATGACATAATGGAGAAGCATGCTTATGCCTTAGTGAAGGAATTGAAATCTTTCAGAGTTTATGTTTTGCATTCTAAGATAATTGCTTATGTTCCTAGCTGCAATGTGAAAGATATGCTTGTGCATCCAGACAACGAAGGAAAGAGAGGTAAATGGATAGAAAATCTTTTAGGATATGATGTAGAACTCAAGCCTACCAAATTGATCAAAGGTCAAGGTGTGAAAAGGTTGCTTCTTGACTCAAATTGCAAAGCTATTGGACTGCATTATATTCAAAATCAGACAGTTGTTCTAGTATCACAAGATAAAGACAAAAACTTACAGGTATTGGACAAATATCATTCCTCATCATGGTATACGGACATAGTTTATTTTTTCTAGAATTTTCAGTGTCCATCCGATTTTAATAAATCTAAAAGAAGATATCTCAAGCTAAAGGCTGCAAAGTACTGCATTATTAATCAAGATTTATTTTGGAAGGATCCCAATGGAATTTTGTTGAGATTTATTGATAAGGATGAATCAAATTTTATTATGAATGACTTGTATAAAGGTGTTTGTGGAGGACATCAGCACTGAAAATCCACAACATTTAAAATTTTGAGAGCTGGGTACTATTGGCCCACCCTATTTTCTGATGTGTTTGTTAAAATTAGATCATGTGACTAGTGTCAAAAGTTTTATGGAAAACAAGAATTACGGTTTCTTCCCTTAAATACAATTATATAAAATGGCCCTTTCCAGCAATGGGGCTTGAATTTCATAGGAGAAATTCATCCTCCTTCCAGTGGACAACAAAAATGGATCTTGAAAACCACTGATTACTTTATGAAATGGATTGAGGCTATCCCAACCACAAATGTAACTGATAAGGTAATTATAAATTTTCTAGAAGAAAAATATATTTTCTAGATTTGGATGTCCTAGAAAATTAATTACAGATAACGCTTGGGAATTTAAATCTTATTCAATGATTGAATTCTACAAAAGGTATAATGTTACTATGGAACATTCTACTCCTTATTATTCACAGGGTAACAGATTGGCATAATCCTCCAACAAAAATCTGATTAGAATCATCAAAACATTGTTGGCAGATAACAAAAAGGGATGGAATTATAAATTGAGATATTCTTTATGGGCTAACAGAATTAGCACCAAAAATTCAATTGGCACTTCTACTTTATAGTTGGTCTATGGGACATATGTTATTTTCCCAACCCAACTTGGTTTACCTATACTAAACTTTTTGCAAGAAGAATCAGAAGAACCCAATGATATTCAAAGAAAAACTTTTTAGATTATTGAGATACAATAGAGGAAAGAAATGTTAAATGAAAAATATGAGACTTATTGGAGTAAGGTCAAAACAACATTTGAAAATAAGACTAAGAAGGAAAATTTCAAAACATGGGACCTTGTTCGGAGATGGGATGCTAGAAGGTGGGAGAATCCAAAACATGGTAAGTTTGACAATTTGTGGTTTGGCCCATTTAAAATAACCAAAATTCTGAGCAACAAAACTTTTTTCTTACAGAACTTGGATGACAATGAGATATTTGGAGGCCTAGTCAATGGGTGTTTTCTGAAACATTATTTTACCTGAAGAGCCAGGGTTAATTTATCTTGTACATATTCATTTATTTTGGTGTGTTTAACAGATCAAATAAGACTCCATAACCCAATAGAGACACTAGTCTACAATTATCTTCTTATAGTTTGGTTGTTCAGAAATGTAGAATGGGTGATATTTAATAAAATAGAGGTTAGAATAGATAAGAAAAGAGAAAAGTGAAGGTCACAATTTTCATTGGTAGAATTGAAAAAGAAGGCATTGATCTGCAGTTCTTAATGTCTCACAAGGAGAAAATTATCCCCAGATGAAGCCAATTAGAACAAGCTTATGAGGAGCTATAAAACACCTTGTCCCAATTAAACCTTGCTTCCTCTGATTCATCCTTATTTTTCTGCTATATTTCCCTTGCTTCTTTGACTTATTTCATCTCTCACTGTTATCTTTCCCTGGATTCCTCCAGGGAGCTCCTTTCCTTTCTTAATTCACTTCTATCTCGCCTTCTTCCAGGAGGTGTTTCTCTCTATCATCCCCTCACTCTCTTGTTTCCATCATACTTTCCTACTTCTAGTTCTGACAAGTCTCTCATTTCATTTTATTTCATTTAAGGGGTTTTGGGGTGTGTTGGTTCGTGTGCAACAGGGATGATTCTAGATCTGTATTTCGATTTCGATGGTTAGTCCCTAATCCTATTACCACCTTTATATTTTTAAATTTTAGTTTGTTCTATCAAAACCTATCCTGAGCCTTTTTTATTTTATTTCTTGCACCTTTTAAACACTTTATCCCTCATTTTGTTGTGATTTGCTTTGCTTTAATTGTTTTTCATTTGCTTCTTATAGTACATTTTTGAAATTCTGCATGGAAGATATGTGTCACATCAAATATGTTATTCTTAAGTGCATTTTTCCAAAGCTAAATGAATGAAAAGGACGATACAAGAATGTTTCCATTCTTGTAGCACACAAGGAAATCATTGTTTTAAGTATATTTCAAACTAGATAGCATGCCAAATGTACTGAGATCATGCAGAAGATCATGAAAACGGTTATTATTTTTTATCATGCTAGATCTAAATCATTTTTACAACCCCTATGAATCATTTAATGAAAAAAAGTTCAAAATTGCTCATGTGATCATCAAATCCAAGTATCGGGCCACGAATAAGTTCATGAAAAAGTATGAATATTTTATTTTTGTAGTTTCTAAAAATGAAGGGGAAGCCTAATGCCAGTTGCAATAAAACTCTTATTTCATTAGTTGTTCTGTGTAGGTATTTTTGAAATCCCGAACATGAGGAAGCCCTAAATTGTTAATAGGTTTAACCTAGCTCATGGTCGGGGTGGATGTGCTAGAGTCAACAATATGTTGACAAAGAAGGGGGGTCTAGTTCTCAGATTGGAGCCTAAGGGGATCAAATTATTAGAAGATTTCTTGATATTATGGAGAAATTAATCCAGGGAGAATGGTTTAAGTTATGTTGCACTTTCCATGGTCACCATGAAGAAATTTCGATGTTGTTTGCCAAGAATTTCAATGGGTTCCAGACTCAAGTTGGAAATGTGATCATTCATGTCACTGAGCATTCCATTGAAACATATTGTCAATTTTCTGGAAAGGGTGAAGGATGGTGGAAGAAAGAAAAACTACCTTCAAACCTGTGCAATCAATTCCTTGTGCTAGAACATCGCAACCCAGATTGGAGCCAAGGAATTATGAATAAATGGTTGAGAGAAGAGTGGAAGAGTGTTTTAGCAGTGATTCAAAATTTTATTACCTGTAAAGGTAGGTTTTCCATCATTCATGCTACCACATGCATTTTCTAATGCATTTAAATGGTGATCACGAAATGAATTTTCCCTTTTACTTGTTAAAACTCTGGACAAAAATGGTGAAAAGGATACAGAGTCATCCTAAAACTGCTCATAAAAATTATATTTCAGCAAGGTCTAATTAAAATATTGGTTGTGTATGCATTAAGATAAGTTCAAGTGTCTTGGGAACAATTATTGTCTTCCTTAGGGTTCAAAGAATAGGGTTTAAAACCAGAAAAGAAAACTCCTGACAAGAAAACTAGGGTTTCAACAAGAAAGGGAAGCACATCAAAACGTTCAACAAAGGTATAAGAATCTTCTCTCGTAACTAGAGAGACCATATCAAGCAAGAGGAAGCTCATTTTACAGCAGGATGAAGAAATTAAGAAGGAACCCAAGTTCCCTAGTTCAAAATAGGAATTTGTGGGTTATGAATGAGTTTATACCAGAAGGATGACAAGGAAAAGAACACATGAATTACAAAAGGTAAAAATTGAGCTTGAAACATAAACTCATGATAGATCAATTGAGAATCCTCCAATAAAAAGACAAAGTAAAAAGAATAAAAGAAAACAACATGTCAGCTACCCTAGCAGACATAAAACTCGACCTAGAAATAAGCTAAGTCTTAATTTGGAGCACTTTCTAACTGCACCAGTCTGCAAAAACTCTCTCTTTGGAACAATGCTCTTAAGAGCGACTTACCCGGAAGCATAGGCCAGTTTTCTCAAACTCTATTTTATCTCTCTTTGACTGAAAATCGTTGCTCTGGTAGTATACCCCTGGATATGAGCAACCTCACTGGATTTATCACGTTATATCTAGGTCGCAATTTTCTCTCTAGAAGCCTACCTTCTGCACTAGGAGGGATGTCCTCTCTTCAGCTGCTACAACTCTCTGAGAACAACTTGGAAGGTATCGGCCCATACATCAGCTGGAAAAACTATTGTTGCTTTATATGCCATTGCCATGTCATTACGAGATAAGCAACAGGTTATTTACACTTCTCCAATCAGGGTGCTTAGCAATCAAAAAAATTGGGGAATGTCTGCAAAAGTTCTCCAAAAAGCAGTCAGTGCAATAGAAGAAGATTTTTTGCATGTTGTTAAGAGGACTTGGCCAACACATCCACATATTGCTTCTGTGGGATCTTGTTGTCTGATAGGAGCAATATCCAATAATATGTTATATCTTGCAAATCTTGGTGATTCAAGAGCTGTTTTGGGCAGTTTGTGTCCAACAAAGAAATCAGTTAAAGTATAGAGATTGTCTGTTGAACATAATGTAGCCGTAGAGGAGGTCTGGAAGGAATTAATAGTGCTTCACCCAGATGATTCGCATATAGTTTTTCTAAGACAAGGTGTATGGCATGTCAAGGGAATTATACAGGTATCAAGGTCAATAGGTGATATATATATGAAAAATCTAGAGTTCAACAGGGACCCTTTGTTTGCTCAGATCGGGTGTGCATTCCTAATGCAGAAGCCAGTTATGATAGCAGAACCATCAATACATGTGTGGCAGCTCAAACCACAGGACCAGTTCCTAATATTTTCTTCAGATGGCCTGTGGGAACAGCTAAGTGATAAAGACGCTGTAGAGATCGTGCACAACAATCCACGCATGGGAATAGCAAAAAGCTTGATTAGAGCTGCTCTTCATGAAGCCAACATGGTCATGATGTGAAAAGAGACAATCCAATGCCAGATCTATGTCTAATATGTTTGGAACATGAATATAATGCAGTCTTTGTTCCGTGTGGTCATATGTGCTGCTGTACATCATGCTCATCACACATATCAGATTGTCCCCTCTATCGGTGGCGCATTGAACAAGTAGTGAGGACATACCGGCACTGATACCTCCAAATATGCTTTGAGAATGCCATAGGTAACTCCAAATATATTTTTGGAGCAATTGATGGACATTTAGTGATTTGGATGGTGTAATTCAATGTGAATCTCCAATTCATTTCAAGAGATAAATGATAAATTGTATTTTTAGCTGGCACTAAATGCTGGAACTCGCTAAATAAAATAGTAGTCATTTAACTATTCCTCTTTGAATGTGGTGGTCAAAGGGAGTAACAAATAGGCCTAACATCATTGATCCATCAGTTAGAAGGTTTGGTAGGTTTGATCGTGAAATTGACATTGGGGTTCCAGATAAAGTTGGTCGACTGGAGGTTCTTCGCATCCACACAAAGAATATAAAGCTTGCTGAAGAAGTTGATCTTGAACGTATTTCAAAGAACACACACAAGTCCGTCAACCCAATGTTCCTACGCCCATTCAAGTCACGAAGAGTGAGCTAGAGGTGGCTTTCATTTCTATAAGATTAGCACTCTGCATTCCATATCTCTCTATCCACATCTGTCACTCCCGGGCTGCTTTGTTCCGCGTCTTTAGGAATCTGTGTCAGTCGTTCTGTCTCTTCTCGTTGGTAACAGATCCTTGCGATAAATCTGACGGAGATTACAATGTAGTCTGCATGTTACCAAATTGAGGGAGGAGCATTACGGAAGGTTAGTGGAGCTTTGCGAGGAGCTATTACTACACATTATGATGTCGTGGCACATTATGCAGCATCAGGAATAGTTTCTGCTAGTCTGAACTCAAGTATACCATGCATATTTGGCGTTCCAATGAACGGATGGACTACCATTCGATTCAGAGCTGACAATCCAGGAGTGTGGCTCATGCACTGTCACGTTGACGATCATCAGTTGTTTGGACTGAATGTGGTGTTTCTAGTTAAGAACGGTCGCGATTTTTTGGAAACATTGGAGCCGCCTCCTCTAGATCTCCCCAGGTTCTAAAACAATGGTCTTAATGGGATTCACTCACACAAAAAGGCATCTGCATCAATTGATGTTCATTGAATGTGACTATGAGAAACTGGATGGAACTGGAGGCAGGGCACCTCCTCCTCCTCTCAATGACAACGACAAAGCCATCTCTCTTGTGACTGTCGACAACTGTTTGGAAAGGGGGTATTCTTTGTTGAATGTTCAGTGTAAAGATAGGCCTAAGCTTCTCTTTGATATTGTTTGCACCTTGACAGATATGGAGTATGTTGTTTTTCATGCCACTATAAACTCTCAAGGCCCAGAAACTTTTCAGGAGTACTACATCAGGCATACTGATGGATGTCCCGTGAATTCAGAAGCAGAGAGATAGCATGTGATTCAGTGTTTGGAGGCTACCATTAGAAGAAGAGAATCTGAGGGCATGAGACTGGAACTCTGCACCAACGATTGAGTTGGGCTTTTGTTGGACGTGACTCCCATATTTAGAGAAAATGGGTTGTCAGTTACAAGAGCAGAGGTGTTAACGCTGGGTGATAAGGAAACCGATGTGTTCTATGTGACTGATGCAGCTAGAAACCCTGTTGATACCAAGAATGTAGAAGTTGTTCGCTGATAAATTGGTCTAACAATCTTGCAAGTAAAAGATGACCCTATTTATAGAAAATATCCTCCAAGGGAACATGCCATTCGATTGTCTCTTGGCAATCTTTTAAAAACAAAGTTAGAAAGTTTTCTCTGTAATCTTGGATTGATCAAATCCTATTCTCACATGATTTACGTTTTGTACATGCATACCTGCGGGTTGGGATGAGAGGAAAGTAGAGGCTATGATGCATTTTCCCTGAAGAAATGTATTGGTGACACAGATTTCAGAGATGGTTTTTAAATTACCACCATAAATTTTGGGCCTTTTGTGATGGTTTTTAAATGACCTGTTTCCATTTAGACTTTTCTCCTCCATCACATTACCCCCCACCAAAGACCGAAATTGATGTGATTTCAAGATAGTTTAGAATGAAATTGGCTAATATATTGTTATAGCGGTGACATGACCTGAAAAGCACAAATACCACCAGGATTTGTTGATCTTCGAACAGAAGACCACCAGTGGAGAACTATCCACCGAGCTGGCTAGACAAGACCTTGTTATTTTATAAGTCATGGACTGGGAAGCTGACCTCATAGAGAATAGTTCTATATTGGTTGAGCTAAAAGAAGAGCATGCTAATTCCAGTGGTAGGACAAAGGAACTAAATGCACGTATTTTAGGGTTGGAAACAAAAGTTGTACAAATTGACGCCACTAAGAATGCTTCTAATGTTCATCCCTTGTGCATTCAGGGAAAGGAAAGGGAGCGAACTTCTTTCAAATTCTTGTTCTATATGTGTTAAGATAGAAAAAGAAAAAGCGACAAAAGAAAAGTTCGGGAGGCAGAATAACTTAAACTGAAGCTAAAAGAATTAGAAAATGAAATAGAGAGATTGAAATTGTAGGATGACACTCGGCAGCAAAGACATCCACACATCAAGGGGATCATTCTGTCCACTTTTCAAGGCAATTAGAAACAGTTCAAGAGCTGGCATATGCACCTAACAGTTACAAAATTCCATGAAGGCGAACCATTTCATATTCCTCTAAACAAAAGAGTTTTATTTTCTCTTTTAAAAAGACCGATGGATGTAACAGAGTGGAGGGCGTGGGGGCGAGATGGGAATAAACCTCTCATGAAGAGGGGGTTCTTTTGCTGAGTTAATTTGTAAACTAGAATGAAATAATATAGAAGATCTTTTACTTGTGACTGTGAGATTCATCACAGTCGATTTCTTTCAGTATGTTCTTCCTTATTTCAGTTGTGTTAAATTTGTTTGGAACTCATTCTATATGCTCCTTACCCATATTTGATGTGTTTTCATTATCATATTGTTTATTTCTTCCTTATTTCGTCATAACTATGTACAAGTTTGTTTTCCTGTATCTTCGTTTCATTTCATCTTCCTAACTAATGTGCTTTGTTATACTTTAGTATGACCACTACAATAGCGAATGAATTTTGGTTTTCTGTAATTTTGGTTTTCAGCGGGTGTAAGACCAATCTACACTTCCAGAATTCTACATATATTCTCTGCTACATCGTCCTTTCCTTTCCTTTTTCTGCTACTGCATCATGATTATCAAATCGTTGAAAGATAGACTTACTTTGCCTCACTTTTCGCAAGTTATTTGATCACTACTATTATCTCCTTTCTTCGGTTTTCATTTGACTCCATGCCCAATGGACCATTTCCCTAGTTTAACCCCCAAACTTCAAAAATCCAAGACCATCATTTACCCATAAATCTACCCACCATTTCATGCTTACTAAAAATCATATTGTGACATTGTTCGAGAGATCCCTCTCGGGCTAGGGGAGGGAAGCTTACAATCCAAAGTGGTTTGAGGTTGCCTCGGGATTGATTTGTTGCAACCAATTTCAGTTTTGAGTGTCAACATTTTGGTGCCATTGCTGGGGATTTCGAAGTTGATATCTATCCCTGGGAGAACGACATTTTCATAGTCCTAAGGCCTAGTTGAGCAGTCGGTCATAGGCAAATATTGGTTGCACATGCTCTGGCGACTCCATTAAAAGTTTTTGATGGTGATTTCACTAGTAGGAGAACTCAAAATTACAACTTTCATGTTAGGTCACCCAAT
>JZKD02S2098594.1:0-48567 GCA_000966675.3 Picea glauca
CCGCCAGGTGACGGCGCAGAGTCGAGTAGACCGTAGTTGCCTCTTTGTACACACGCACCCACACACTTAAAAATTTATATAAAGAAAAACAAAAAAAAAATTGCACCTGTTACTAGAATGGTTGTCGTAACGAGGCGGTTCGTTACACCCGGGATATATCTTGTGTTATGTGATTGTTTATCTTTCAATGATCCTATTACATGCAATTTTTAATGAATGTTAAAGAAGATAACTATAAATTCTAAAATTATAACAATAAGAACCTCCATCCATTTGTAATAAATAAATATTTACTAGTGAATAGAATCTAAATATGATAAAGAGTTTGTTGAGAAAAGAAGCATATGTTACTCCAAGAAATTTCTCAATTCCTTGTACCAAGATTAGAGTAGAAATCAGAGATAATAAAAGAGAGAAGGATCCATGAAAAACATCGACAAGAAGAATATATGGAATTCGGTTTTAGCCATACTTTTTTTTATTTTTGTTAGTTTGTCTGTGACATGTGGGACTAAGTTGTGGCTAAGAAACCGTGACTCAGGGGCATCTAAGCCATCAAAATCACCCGAGGATCACACCCGGCTTGAGCCACACCAACCCTTAACATGGCTGGATTTTTTTTCCCTATAGGTTTTGAACTAGTGACTTTAACATCACGGAGCACCTTAACAACACACTCCATCACCAAATGTCCTACACCTTGGGGACTAGTTTTATCCATACTTGGAAACATGTAGAGGAGATCAAATATCCATTGACAACATTTGATAGAGAGTAGAGACTAGATCCTGAGATTGAGGAATTTCTTGCATGTCTATCACCAAATCCTTTTTGCATTCAGGAGTGCAATGGGAAACTTTCATAGGAACTTTTTTGCATGCCAAAGGAAGACATAAAAACCATTTCCAATCAACAAAAGAGCCACTAAAACAAGGAATGCATTGGATCGTGGATCCAAGAAATCACTAGTCGACAATACCACTTCATTTTTCAACATTTCTTAGCATCATCTCCAATTGAGAAAATGGCCTCTCATATATCTGTATTCATTGAGGTACATTCTTTAATTTTGGATATGATCACACTTGAGATCCTATTACGTATATGGATGCATTGGAAGTATTCTTACAGTTGAAAAGAAAGTTTATTTTTCAAGTAGAGTGGAATAAGGTAGAAGAATAAATAAATAAATAAAATAGTAAAGATAAAAATAAGTCAAGTTGTGAAAACTAGGTCACTAGTGTAGCTAGACATGAATTTTTATTGAAAACCAGGTATCTCGCTAGAAAAATTCATAATAAAATTATGCATAACAATGTTTTTTCAATCTTTCATTTATGGTTTTTCAAATTATTGTATTTAATGCTAGAGTTGGATGATGTGGGATTCCCTACAACCCTCCTTCCAACAAATCTTGGCCCATTGACCTCAAAACATTTTCTAGGATCAATATCAGAGATATATTATAGTACCTTGGGACTTGCATACATTAATAGTAGACCTCCTCATTGTCAACAATCGAAATTCATCACTTTTTTCAAACCTATAGCATATTTTTGTCTAAAAGGAATTTTCTCTTTGAGATGATATAAATGAAGAATTATTTGTGAGTAATGAGTACATCACAAGGAATATTTTTCAAACAATCCTAGGACACAATTTTATGATAAATTTTCTCCCATGAGTATCGAGGTCATTACTATCAACCCAACATTTGAACCCTATGTCCATGAAATAAAATTTCAAGAACTAGTCAAGGAAAATACCAAACCTATATTTGATGATTTTCATTATACAACAAGCTTTCTGGAACTTGAACGTAAAGCAGTCCATCCTAATCCTACACATTCCTCTATTACTTCCAAGTTATTAAACGAATAATAAGAAAATAAGCAAATTAAAGGAAGGTATCAGGGAATGGGAAATGAGAATGAGTCCTTGAAGAATACAAGTAACATATTAGAGAGGGAAAATGAAAATTAGAATTAGAGATTTCTCATGTTGGAAAGGAAGTGGGTTGAAAGACCCATCATATCGAGTTACAAAATCGAACATTACAAATTAAACTTAAGATATAGAAGAACAAATCGCAACTCTTTCTTCCACTTCTAAAATTAAATATTCTCATAAATGCAACAACTCATACATGAACCAACTGGAGTTGAATCAATTTTTTTGAAGTATATAATTAATTTTCTTATATCTTGCAAATCATGCATCATGGCCATGAAATTTGGAGGAGAGAAGTACTAAAATGGGAGGAAAAACACACAAAATATCAAACAAATCCAATTTATATTTTTTGAGAAATTGACCACCATCACTTAAAGATATTTTTCTTATTTTTCGATATCTATGCATCTAATGACCATAATTTTTGGTGGGAATAAGAGTATAACTATTACCAACAACCCCACAAAAATTCCCAAGAACCCAGTAGGTAAATTTTGACAAAATTAATGAAAAGTCTGCTACAGGACATGTAACCATTTATTGATTTGCATATTACCAGTATCTAAAGATTGATTGTGTGAGGACATGCAATGAATCAGGTGTGGGGAAGATGTTGGGCTCAATTTTTTTTATGTGTTTTGTATTGTCAGTTACACTCCTTTTTCGACTGAATACTTCTCCATTTTCATTACCTTATCATCCTTTTTAGTACATTACCCGTGTTTTTGAAAGCAATATGTTGCCATGAATTTTATGAGGAAATATGTTGTTTATGTTCACATTATTCCCTATTTTTATGAATTAATGGAATTATAATTTCTTTTGATGAATGATGTTACCATAATCGAGTTCCCGTAATAGAAATGCAAAACCAGTAGCAAGATTGATGATCGACATATTGACATTGTTCCAAATAGAAATCCATCACATGGGTTTTATTCGTAGGCCCCATGTAATGGTTACCCACCTATTGGACCAATCCCATAACATACAAGGAAGGTGCCAACCTATAATACACATTTTCACTCAAATAAGGAGCTCTAGCGTACCCAGATCCAATTTTGGCACAAGAAGATAATTGCATGGATTCCATGTCATGTAATTATGAGTGGTAGTGATTATATTGTATTATTCTCCTATGTTGGACAATTTTAAAGTATATTTATTATCCTTTGTTTTGAAATTAGAATCAAACTATTGTAATATGTTATCATATCCAAGGAACAAGGGATCTGTCGAGGGTCTACCCACACTCTCTTCATGCTTAAATATGTGTTTGAACTACAGAGAATGGACGATAATCATTGTAAGAGAGAACTTGAATTTTTGAATGTAATTATGAAACTGTGATTTGAATTAATAGCGATATAGGAGTTGATGTTCTGAGTAAATTCTTGTGCGTATAACAAGTCTATAGCAGTGTAGTTTTCTTGCAACGTGCAAATAGTAGGACCCCTGAATCCTTCTAACATTGCAACTAGTTTCATTTAATTAGATTAGATAAGTATATTTTGTTTTCTGTTTATATTTTTTATTCCAATAATTAGTTTGTATTATGTTCAAGCTTATTTAATTTCTAAGTTAGTGCTTATGTTTCTATTACTTGGTTAAATCTTTGAAGTTCGTTTGCAATATTTTCTTTATATGTAATTTACATGCCTCTGCTTATAAATGTGCATACCTACATAGATCATTTTTCATTGAAGGTTAAAGAACGAGACTTACTTCACAACCTATTACAAAAAGGTTTGGTAAATTGACACAAATGCAAGACTGTAATTTATGACCAACAAAGTATCTCTATGGATATCAAACTAGTGGATAAAACATCTTTGTGGTGTTTTTAGTTTATGTTGTTAGTGACCTTGATTATAAGTTTTCTTTTAAAGTATTAGGACTTAGTTTTATTTCTTAGTTTACATATCATTTATGCATTAATTGTTGGATTACTGAGTGGGGGCGGGGGGTGGTGTGAATCAGTAATGATCAATTTTAGTATGTTTATCCATATTATATTATTAAACAGTATTCAATAGTTTATCATTAGCATTCAATATATCATCAACAATATAATCATAAATATCATCACATCACAATAGATACATAGTACACCAGAATTTACATGGAAACCCAAATGGGAGAAAACCACTTAATGTTTTTCTTATATATCAAAAGAATACATTCATTGGAAGCACCAACTTCCTGATTCTCCAACTACAACTAGAAGGAGGATACGACCCCATATTTATAGGCTCCAACATAAAGGAAGCTACAAGTCCCTGAATTCTCTGGCTCCAACCAAAAGGAGTCTACAACCCCCTAATTCTCGGGCTCCAACCTAAAGGAAGCTCCAACTCCCTTATTCTTCAGCTCCAACCGAAAGGAGGATACAACCTCCTTTCCTTGCCCCGTCCTTCCACCCTGAAATATAATTATAGACCAACTATCACTATCACAAACCATGCCACTGTCACTACCATTGTGTCATTGTCTTTGTCACACTGTCTTTGTCACTATCATTGTCACTACCACTGTGTCTCTTCCATTGTTTTTATCTCTGTTAGGTACCTAACCTCCCTAACCCCTCAAGTGGGTAGAATAATATATTCCATGTAATAAAGGTCAATATTAATAAGGCCTAACAATAAGGAGGAATAAGTCAAATGTAAGAAGACCTAATAGAAGTTTTCACTGCTAGAATGATCTTCCTCTAGATTGTTCTTTTGGATAGATAGATTTAGTATAAATAGGAGTAGAGGGTATGAAAAGTTTTTTCTTGAATAATTATTGTAATAGAGCTCTGCTCTGCTAGAGGTTTCCCTCTCGAAGAGGCAAGTGAACATTGTTTCCTATCAATACATGTATAATTTTGGTGTTGCGGTTCCATATAATTTGTTGTTCCACTGTTATATCTGCAATATTTCTGTATTTGGTTGTTATCTCAATGTTATTCTCTGCATTATTTCTCTTTTCTGCTAATATAATAGACCCGGTACCTTACAAGTGGTATCAGAGCACTTTCCTCGATAGAAAATTGTGGGTTATTTTTTTTTCAGGCTAGAGACGTATTCTGACATCTTAAAGCTACAAATATTTATTGTTACACGCATAAACCAATGGTCAGGGAGTAATACATGCAGGAAATACAAGTGGTACTTAAGCACACATTTGTTTTCCACCCTTGTAACCCATGTTGGTACCCCTTCGAGTGGTAGTGCATCATACAACACATAATCGACCTAGATCTCATGAATCCCTCTATAGATAAATCGATTGGTCATTTGACCGCTATAGTTCTACCGAGAACAAAACTTGGGAAGATACTCTCTATTACATGGGTAGTCAGGTAGTACGGCTAAGGGAATGGTCTAGCCTCCTTAGTTGGTGCCCTGAGATATTGGGCCGAGTAATATTGTTGGACCCTGTACATATATCAGAGAGTTATAACAGAAGGAAAACCCTTGTTTGTAGACACGCTAGATACCCTAACCCTTGGGAAGGAAACAAAAACAAAACATCCAAGACCTATTGTCGTGCAATTGTGCCTCTTTCATTCTAGTTGTGAAATTACTACATATTTATTCCTGTTAAGAATTTGGGCATTTCAACACTGCAGTATTCTTCAGCTCAGAGTATAACTCCGTAGGAGTAAAAAAATAAAAGAGTATAGTGGTCCCTCCATCACACATATTTGGGACATATCCCACTGGATTCCCCTTTTCTCCCTAATTGTAGTTGTACCTTTCATTTTTAATCCTTTTTTTATTGGACCCAACCCTTTCCCATCTTACCTATTTTTCCACCTATCCCATTATATTCCCCTTCTCACCCTGATCATAGTGGTACCTATCACTTATAATTCCTTTTATGTGATCTCACCCACCCATTATACCTTACCCACACTCCCCCTCTCCAAATGGCCAACACTCGCAACCAAGACCTGCACGCTTCCATCAATCAAGCCAATGAATCCATCCAAAACGTGACATCTGACATTGACTCTACCAATTCTCTCCTTGCACAATTCGAGACCCAATTTGACACCAATTTGACACCATGGATTCCAAATGCATGAACCAATTTAACACCCTCCAGTCTATCGACAACCATTTGTTGAACCACACTCCGGGTCCTTCCTCCTCGGACCAACCAAATGTTGTTGATTTCTCTCATTCTCTGCATTTTCAATCCAAATCCTTTCATTTTGACCCCCGTCTTCCCCACGTTGAGGTCAATAAATTTGATGGCTCTAATCCCATGGTTTGCATCACTCAAATGGAGAACTATTTTTCTCTGCATGGTATTATTGATGAGTTGGAAAAGCTTTGTTATGTTTTCCTCTATCTAGATCCTAAATGATGGCAATGGTCACAATGGCATAAAAATTCACGTTAGGGTTATATTGCATGGACCTAGTTTTTTGCAAAGCTCTATGACCTCTTTGACACTGATACCCACTATCATAGTCGTTTGACTAAGTTGAAATAGTCAGGCACAATGGAAGAATTTATAACTTCTTTTGAGAATTCAACCTTTCGAACCGAGGGCATGTTAGATGTGTTCCTCTGCGAATGCTTTATCAATGGCCTTAAGGATGAAATATGATCCCAAGTTCTCATGGCACTCCCTCAGACTTGGTTGGAAGCTACTAAATGTTCCAAAGAGTCCTAGCAAGTTGTTTTTTTTCATAACAAAAAACCCTCTTTTGTTCCTCTCCCTTGACCCACTAATATTAAACCCCTTGCCACTCCCCTCAAGGTACAGAAATTAACTAGGGCTGAAATGGTTGAACTCCAACCGAAGGGTCTTTGCTATAATTGTGATGAAAAATATTTTATGGGGCACAAGTGTAAGGAACAAAAAAAATTTATGGCCATTTATGAAGATGTTCCTAAAGAGGATATAGTTCCCCTTGTTGAAGAGCCCTCCCTTCCTGGTGCTACCTAGGAGCCCGTTGACCCACCTAAAGTTGAACCGCTCATTTCCTTGCATGCCCTCACTTGTTTCTCTTCTCCACAAACCATCAATATCATTGGATATACTAAGCATAGGGAGGTCATCATCCTTGTTGACAGTGGTAGCACCCACAATTTTATTCATCGTCACATTTCCTAGGAATCCAATTGCTATAGGTGTGTTGTCAATAATTTTCAAATCATGATAGCAAATGGTGGGTCCATGAAATGTGGTGGGCATTGTGAAAATGGGCGTCTTCAAATTGGACATTACCACCTGAAATATCATATGTTTTACATTGACATGGGAGGTTGTGACATTATGTTAGGTGTTAAATGTTTACGCACTTTGGGTCCCATTCTTATGGATTTTAAGGAATTAACCATGCAATTCCAACAGGAGGGAAAAAGGTATCAACTCCAAGGTCTCACAGTTGGTTCTCCTAAGATCATCAGTTCCCATCTAATGGAAAGTATCCTCAAGAAACACCACTCTGGTATCATTTCTCAACTCCATTCCATTCAAGCGGTTTAGACACCCTCTGTGCATCCTTACCTCCAAGCTATTCTCTCCAAACATTAAGTTATTTTTTCCACTCCTCAAGGACTTCCACCTTCTCATGGTGTTCATGATCATTCCATCCCCCTTTTTCTTGGCATTCTTCCTCCCAATGTTCTCCCTTATTTTCATCACTTTTCCCAAAAGAATGAATTTGAGAAAATAGTGCAGGAATTGCTCAAAGTGGGTGTTATTCTCCCCAATTCTAGCCCTTATTATTCTCATGTGGTCATGGTACTCAAGAAAGAAGGTACTTGGTGCATGTGTCCTGAATTTTGTTCCCTCAATAAAATCACCATCAAGGACAAGTTTCTCATTCCTTTCATTGATGATCTCTTGGATGAGTTGAGTGGTGCTTAGTACTTCACTAAAATTGATCTGCATTTTGGATACCACCAGATACATATGAAAGAAGCTAACATCCCCAAGACTACCTTTCAAACTCATGAGGGTCACTATGAGTTCTTGGTCATGTCGTTTGGCCTATGTAATTCCCCCTACACCTTCAAAATCCTCATGAATCATGTCTTCCATACTTTTATCCGTCATTTTTTCTTAGTTTTCTTCGATGATATTCTCATATATAGTAAAACTTGGCAATCACATCTTTTCCATGTGAATCAAGTTCTCCATCTACTCTCTCAGCACCAAATTTTCCTCAAATACTCTAAATGTGCCTTTAGCGCCTTGGAAATCAAGTACTTGGGTCATATTGTTAGAAATGTTGGTGTCCATGTGGATCCTAAGAATATTGAAGCAATGTAGGATTGGCCTCGCCCCAAGACTATCAAAATCTTGCGTGGTTTTATGGGTTTAACATGTTATTATCGCAAGTTTGTTCAGAATTATGGAAAGATTGTGGCACATCTCACTACTCTCCTTAAAAGGAATTCTTTCACTTGGACTCCCACAACTAATTAGGCCTTTCAAGCCTTGAAGGAGGCTATGTGCACTACTCCAGTCTTGGCCCTTCCTGATTTCACAAATACCTTTTTCCTAGAATGTGATGCCTACGGGAGAGGAATTGGAGCAGTCCTTATGCAAGAGGGGAGACCTTTGGCCTTTACAAACAAACAATTGTTTGAACACCATTTGGTCCAATCAATCTATGAAAAATAAATGTTGGCTATTCTGCATCTCATGGATCTTTGGTGCCCTTATCTCTTGGGGCAACGCTTCCAAATTTAGACATATCATCAAATCCTCAAGTATTTTATGGATCAACAACCTTCCTCCCTGAAGCAACAAAAATGGGTGACTAAGATCTTTAGATATGATTATGACATCATTTACAACAAAGGCAGAGAATATGTGGTTGTTGGCGCTCTTTCACGAAAATATGAATATGAAGGGTCCCTTTTCTCCCTCTCCTTCATTGTACCATATTGGCTCCAAGTTTTTCGCCAGGAATGGCTACAATATCCTAGAATTTCACATATGGTCCAACAATTGCAAGCCAATTCTCCAGTTTCACCATGGTACTCTTGGCACAATGATGAGCTTCACTACAAAGGTCATTTGTATTTAAGTAAACAGTCATGACTTAAACCCACTGTTCTTTCTAAGATTCATGCTACACCCACATCTGGGCACTCAGGGTTTAGAAAAACTTGTGACCGGATCAAATGTTCTTTTTTCTAAGATGGTATGAAAAAGGAAATTCTCACTTTTGTGGCAAAATGTGATGTTTGTAAATGCAACAAGGGTGAAACAATAAAATCTCCTAGCACACTACAACCGCTTCTTATTCCACCCGCTATTTCAAGGGACATGTCTATGGATTTTATTTTGCGATTACCTAAATCAGGCAATAAGTCAGTCATCGTGGTGGTTGTTGATCGCCTTTCCAAGTATGCTCATTTATGTTCTCTTCAACACCGATTTACCACATACATTGTGGCTCAACTTTTCATGGATCATGTCTTCAAGCTTCATGGCATGCCTCATTCTATTGTTTCTGATCGACATCCCACTTTCACCAGTAATTTTTGGCAAGAACTGTTCAGGCTATAGGGCACCCAATTGCATCTCAACACCGTCTATCATCCCCAGACCGATGGTCAAACTGAAGTTGTCAACAAGTGTTTGGAAACATATTTGAGGCATTTTTCCTTTGAAAGGAAAAATAAATGGGCTCAATGGTTACCATTAGTTGAATTGTGGTACAACACTTCTTACCATACATATAATCACATGACTCATTTTGAAGCAGTATATGGACAAAATCCACCTTTCATTCTCTCCGACATGCCAGGTGTCTTGAAAGTTTAGGCGGTTAACCAAACACTTACAGTTCGAGAGGTTATTCTTCTTACCCTCAAAGAGAATTTTTTTATGGCTCAGAATCGCATGAAGAAACAAGAAGATCAAGGTCACTCGGAACGTCAATTTGTTGAAGGAGACTAGGTATTTCTTCGACTGCAACCTTATAAGAAAAATTCACTCAAGTTCAAACATTGTCAGAAACTGGCACCCAAATTTTATGGTCCTTATACAATTCTCAAATGTGTGGGACAGGTGGTCTATCAGTTATCTTTTCCCAGTCCTTCTAAGCTCCATCTTCTATTTCATGTCTCTTTCTTAAAGAAGGTGATTGGAACTAAGTTCCAAACTCAAACCGACCTTCCTGTGTTGGATGAAGAAGGATCCATTTGGTTGCCTCCACAAGCATTTTTGGACCAGTGTGAGCATCGTCTTCATTAGTGCACCATCAAGGAAGTGTTAATCTAGTGGAAATATACAACTCCAACATATGCCCCCTGGGAGCCAACTACCATTATGCAACAATTTCCTCATCTCTAGCCTTGAGGACAAGGTTGATTTTAAGGGGGGGGGGGATGTTAGGGACCTAACCTCCCTTAAGTGGGTAGAATAATATATTTCCATGTAATAAAGGTAAATATTAATAAGGCCTAGCAATAAGGAGGAATAATTCAAATTTAAGAAGACCTAATAGAAGCTTCCGCTTCTAGAAGGATCTTCCTCTAGATTGTTATTTTGGATAGATAGATTTAGTATAAACAAGAGTAGAGGGTATGAGAAGTTTTGTCTTGAAGAATTATTGTAATAGAGCTCTACTCCACTGGAGGTTTCCCAACGAAGAGGCGAGTGAAAATTGTTTGCTATCAATAAAGGTATAATTCTGGTGTTGTGATTCCATATAATTTGTTGTTCTAATGTTATCTCTGCGATATTTATGTATTTCATTGCTATGTCAGTGTTATTCTCTGCATTATTTCTCCTTTCTGCTAATATAATAGACCTGGTACCTTATAATCTCATCAACATGTATATGTTCATTAATCAACTAACACTTGTACCATAATATGCATCAACTATATACCAACATACATACTATCTCATGCATCAATCATGAACCAAAGATACATAAAAAAGGAATAGTGAATCATGAACTAGAGAATCAACCATATGTACCATATACCATACCATCAACCATATGCATATCTATATCATATCATCAATGAAGTATCTCAAAGAACCAATGCATGTCCCTCATGTATATGCTACCATACAACATGAATATGCGTCAACCATGTACAATCAACTAAAATATATGAATTATAAGAAACATGTTATATAGAACCATGTCATATGCTAAACTAGATATAAAAATTCTCCTCACTCAGCCAAGCAACCAAGATATACCATATCCAAATACCAAACCAACCATACCAATTATGCCTCAAACATAAACCATATCATGACCAAGAGTAACCATCAAAACAAGTATACAACCATACCAATACCTTTGTATCTGACCTGAAACTCTGAGATGTTGACCTGTAGAATTCCATCAGACTTCAGGGAATTGGTACCAAAATTTACTCAATCATTCATGACCCTTTTTACAGATACGTGACTTTCTCTTCTATTTCCCGCGTATATACTCTATTTTCTACATTGTATCCCACATACATTCACTCCCTTTTTGACCTACAACCCAAGTATACCTCAAAAACTAGGGTTTTCTGCAACTATGAAACTTTCACCTTCGACCTTCCTTTGCTACCTAAGAAACTGACGCTACAACCTTAGAAAAATGATCACTAGATCACAAGAAATATTAGCAATGAATAAGTGTGTGAAGGTGCTTGTGAATGACTCCTTGAGGTATATTTATATGTGTGCCAGGTAATTCCTCTCCTTATTTTAGGGATTTCTTGTTGCAACCACTTTACCCTTTGACTAAGACTTGTAACCAACTAGGGGATTCTTGACCACTCTTCAGAGCTTCCAACTTTACAAATACATATCTCCCTAACCGTGAGGAACTATGTGGTGTTCCACATATCATCAGGAATGGAACAATGATTAATATCCATCTATGATGGTCTTGTTTCATTTAATCTGTCCTTCATGTCCATATTCCTCATTCAACTTCGGGTGCCAAAACCACACCATCGATGCTTCTTCAAGATTTGACATCAATGACAACCAAACTATCAACAATATCCCCCTTTGGCATTGAGGGAAACACTTAGTCATGATAATAATTATGTCCATGCTCCCCCTGTGACCATCGCTCCCCCTGTCTGCATGCTTCTCTCTCTATCATGCCTTGCTCTATATCTCTCCCTTTGACATCAATGGGAAAGGGTAATCCTCCTCTTAGGTTTTCTTCCCATGTCTATAGGCATATGTTGTCTCTGATGACCTTTCTCTTCATGGTGTTTCCTCATGTAACTCTGATGTATATGAAAAGAATTCAAAATAATTCACTACTTGAAATTCTTAAGACTTATGTTTCTCTCCCCCTGTCTTGTTAAGTTTGAGACTATGTGGATCATTATGAGGCAGAACTACTCCAAGCTTATGTCGTATATACTCAAAAGTTTCCCTTGCAAGTGGTTTGGTGAAGATATTTGCTATCTACTCTTTTGTCCTGACATAATATAGCTTTATGTTCTTCTATGTATCCTTTTCTCATAGAAAGTGATACTTTATTGGAATGTGCTTCATCTTAGAATGCATCACTGGATTCCTAGATATATTGATCGTGTTGGTTTTGTCACAAAATATTAAACTGGTTTCATCACACTTTTATTGTATATCCTGTAGAGTTTGTTTCATTCAAAGTACTTGAGTACAACATGTTGTTGTTGCAATGTATTCTACTTCTGCTATAGACAAATATATTGATGACAATTTCTTTCTTAACCATGATACTAGACACTCACCCAAGTAGAAATTTGCTCCACTTTTACTTCTTCTATCATCAATGTAACCTACCCAATCTGCATCTTTGTGGGCAACCAGAGATAGATTATAACATCCCTCTCTTGCACGCACTGAGAAAACTTATTCTTGAGGAAACTTGACTGCAAGTGATCCAGATTATTATACTATTGGTCATTTGATTATGATTATGACATATTATGGATTTGATGATATGTCATTTTGTTGGATTTACATAGACAAGTGTTATTGACTGGGTTCTCCTGGGTGTGCATGACTCTGAACATTGAGGATGCGAAGGCATCGATGAAACCCCTTGGACTCTGGATCGAGTAAGGGAGTGGACTGTTGGGTTTGAATGTTGTTGATGTGACATATGTACATATGATTAGATGCTATGATGATTGATTATTATTGATGACATGATTCATTGATGGATGCAGGCTAGCGATAGCTTTCTGACCAGACTCACATGTGGAGTAGAGGGGTCACACACGAAAACCAGATACTTTGAGGGAGAGGTGTGGGAGAAACCCTGCCAAAGACTACTAGCACTCTCGTCGTGGATCGAACTATAGGTTAACGATTACCTAGTTTAATATTACCCACGATGTCGTGATGGCACACTACGACAGTTGCTCAAAATGATTCTAAGGGGAGCGCAATAAGGCAGGAGCCTTATTCCTTATAGGCCCTTAGTCTCCTACAAGATCACCTTGTGGAGTATTGACTCTAGGGGTTTTTAACATCTACCAAAGTCATTCAAGAGGTGAGTGGCACCCTTGGAGCACGTAGTGCGTACTAAAGGGCATGTCATGCAAGGAAAACAGAAAGAGGAGAGTGGCACCCTTGGAGCATGTCGTGCGTCCTGAAAGGAACATCACACAAGGAAAATGGAAAGAGGCAAGTGGCACCCTTGGAGCACCTAGTGCATCCTAAAGGGCACGTCGAGCAAGGAAAGCAGAAAGAGACGAGTGGCACACTTGGAGCACCTAGTGCGTCCTAAAGGGAAAGTCACGATTTTAACTGGTAAGTGAATAAACCTAGTTGGCCCTAAAATGAATGATGTGATAAGTAAGATTTAAAAACATTTTTTCTCTAATGAAAATGTCACCCAACCTAGTGAAATTAAACCTAGGTCTAAGTAGAACATGTGGTCAAAAAAAAAAAAAATATGTAACAAGAAGGGGGGTAAGAAATTCAAATTTATTTATTAAAGTCAAAATTATAATGGAGGATTAAAACTTTAAAAAGGGAAATGATTGTTCTTATCTACTTTTACTAATTTAATTTTTAGTTAAAAAGAAAAGAGGATAAATGGTTGTCTTATCTACACTTGCTAAATTATTTTTTAATTAAAGAAGAAAAAGGGTAAATGGTTGTTTCATCTACACTTGCTAAATTGATTTTTAGATAAAAATGAAAAAGAGAAAAACTTAAAAGAAATAGGAAACTTAAAGAAAAAAGGGAAACTCAAAGAAAAGGGGAAGCATAAAGAAAAAGTTGAATGTCTAACTTAGTAAGAAATCTTGCCTTGGGAACTTTCTATTTATGAACTCAAATAAGAATTAAGTAAGGCGTAAGTCATTTAAGATTTGTAAGGGAATATTGGGACACCAAGGAGCTATTTTATGAATGTTTTTAGGTGGGTGAGGGAAATAGGAATAATTAATTATTTAATAAAATTAATTTTCTAGTGCAACTAGGGGATCAGGCGACATGTGTAAGGGGGAGGATTTTCAAAATTAATTAACTGAAAAAGGAATTTAATGATAATTTGGGAAACTAATTACTTAAAAAAACTCTATAAAAAAGAGGGAGGAGGAGGAGTATAGAGCTGATATTTTTGCGTAACGTTACACTGCTAAATTTTTATCTTGACTGAACTTTCTCTTGTGGGAGTTAGGATACCCAACTCGGGTAACGAGTGGTAGATCGACCTTGCGAGGCGAGTTGAGTGCTAGCAGTTCTCTGGTATTGTGTCTGTTCTCCTTTGTGTCTCATGGGGGAGAAGAGTACCCCTAGAGTTGGTTGGGAGGTACCAGTGAGGTCACATCAGTTGGAAAGTGGAAGCTGGACGCAGCGCTCACGGGACAACAACTATGGAGAATTCGCGTTTGGCTAAGGTACGCTTGTTAAAGTTGTTACTTGCAATGAAATTTAATTTACACATGTTATTTTATGTGATTGGTTGAAGATTTCATTGCCATGATCTTTCTTGCACCTTTTTTCCTACGATATTTATAATCCCCTTGCTTGTTGTTTTAAGAATTGATTTCCCTTGGCGAAACCAACTTATGATTGCAATGACTTCTCTGTGTTTGTTTTTATTGATTATTACAAAGAATAATTATTGTTTTTATCTTTCGTCCCTTATCCCTTTAGTTATTAGTCTGTGCCTGAGCAGTCGACCAAGAGTTGAATCGACGGTCGTCACTCCGGTGTTTAAAGACCTATAGATTCAAATGTCTTGCTTTCATGTGCCTGGATAATAAGTGAAGGATAAATTTCCCCAAGCTATCTATCCCTTACTTATCTCTGCGTTTTTTCTTTCTGATTGATCTCTAATCCTTTAACCCTCCTTCTAGATGAGTATCCCTATGTTTTTCTCTTATGATAAAACTTTGATTAAACTTTACCTCTTGATTGATTAAAATCTGATTACACTCTATGTTTTAATTGTTTAAACTCTGATAAATCTCTATGCTTTAATTGTAATCTCTGCGCTTTCTTGTGATTGATTACATATATGTTTTATGAATGATTAATCATTATGTCTTTTTGGTGAATGAATTTATCTACGTCTTGGATGACTCAATTCTGAATGAGTAATATTTGCATTCCTCTTTTGAATGATTATCACTTCTTTTTATGTGAGACTGCTTTTTTTTTACTATGTGACTGTGTTTTATCCATATGATGGATAGTGTGGTGATGGCTTATCGCTTTAAACTATATACCATATAGTTTGGATAGCGATACACCCAACGATACACACCAATATATACAACAATATATTGGGATAGTGATTTAATATATAAATCCTTTTACACAGCCTCTTCTTGGCTTGTTACACAGCTCTCACGCCACACTTTTCTGGGCATAATACACCGAATTTAAATCCATGAATCTATTAACATACTACACTGAATTTATACAATACCCACTCAACGAATTGGGGGCTTGATCTCTATGTTGTTGTGGAATGATTAATCTCCGCATTTAATTCATGTCTGCGTGTAAGCAACCTCATCTTTGCATTTTCTGTTATGGATAATCCATGTGTCCCCCCAAAAAATAAACTCTGCAATCATACATTTAATTGACAACAAAATATTATGTGGATAGACAACATTAGCATAGATGTAAAGGACAATGATTTAATAGACTGCGTTTTCAGCACATATTTGGACTGTGTTTTAGCATATATAAAGACTATGTTTTCAGCATATATTTAGATTGTGTTTTCAGCATGTATTTAGACAATGAGTACATCTTCATATAGACTGCATTTTTAGCTTTGATAGCGATTTATATAGATAGAGATAATGTTATTCCATGCTAAAAGACAACATTGTTATAATTACTAGACATTGTCTTAATAAATGTGTGACAAAGATATGAAAATAGCGATTTAGTGATAGCGTAAGTGTATATAGATGACAACGACTTCATATATAATAGATAGCAAGTTTATATATAAAGGACATCATTTATATGTTTAAGAAGTGATTTTATTGGACAGAGACTTCTTTAGATAGAGATTTGACAGCCACCTAATGTATTCAATAGGAAGCAAAATTATATGTTAGATAGTGATGCCCTTAAATGTGTAGTTATGAAAGACAATGTTGCATGTGAATGTCAGGTTTTGTAGGTTAATGGCAGTAGGTATTATGGGATCAACAGCGTGGTGGTTACTGTTGTGTTGGTTGCGTTCTCACCCAATATATATTTAGACAACTATTTGTTTATTTTACAGACAGTAATTTTTATAGACATCAATATTATTTTTCATATTTTATCTTTACACAACGATATCATACCCTTTTTTATAGCAATGGGATGGTTGACAATGACCTTGTAATTGATATAGTAACACAATTCAATAGACCTTAGGCGAATCCTAAATAGAAAATGATATTATTTATTAGACAACGTTTTGATATGTTTGCATTTGATAGGTTTTAATGGATAGCGATTTTTGGTTATGTATTAATGGATAGAGTTTTCGAACATGATTTATGGATAGCATTTTGTTTTCTGGTATGATGTATGGATAGAGTTTTGTTTTCTGATATGATTTATGGATAGCATTTTTTTTTTATATGTATTAATGGACAACAATCTTGTATTTATATCGACAATGATTATATGTGTGTGTGTGTGTGTGTGTGTGTCTTATGGCTTATGCAAACAATAGATCAATTGTTTCTTTTTGTTATATAGAAATTGTTCATTTAACCGTTTTACATATTAGTCTTTTCACTTCTGCCACAATAGATTAAATGATGAGATGGTAATAGAATAATGGCTTAATTACTTGGGTAATAGATTACTGGATTAATTGCAATGATAATAGTTCACTCCTTCACACTTAAACATAATGATTAACAATAGTTTAATAGTTTGTGCAATCTAATTTGAGTGATGTCATCTTGCATCTTGTCGACTTGTTGCTTGGGTGCATGAGTATAGTCTTCTTGTTAGTTAATTCGGTCTTCTAGCGCATTGGATTTTTCTTGGGTTATTTGTCTAGATATGTTATGTTGCACCAGGGTGGTTGTCACGCCTATCGCCTGGTGACAGCATGATTCCTGATGAGGGGATGATTGTCTGCCCTAATGGATACATGTGAATGATAACCTGGCCGGAGTCTGTGCTTCTCGATGTGTGCATTTGTTCATTGTATTTGATGTTGGTACTTGGTTTTGTAACGCCTTAATGTGTTTGGTTTTGCGTGCCATAGAGGTTTCTAGTTACTAGTCGTCGAGGTCGTTGTGTCGAGATTGTGGATGTTGTCCTTTATCTTGTAGGCGTTGTCTTTCTTGTGTTGAGCTAGTAGTCGTTTTTATCTGTCTATTGATTATCACATGTTTTGTCCAGTTGCATGATGTACTAGTATGTTGGGTCATTGTTGTTTATTTCCTGAATGCATAAGTTGTGTTCGTCATCAAGTGGTGTTGATTAATTGTTTTCGTTGAATGCCTTCCTAATTAAAACTATAAAAAAATTGCACTTGATTGTTTCGCATGTGGTCGTAACGATGTGAGTCTTTACATATGGTATCAGATCGGGTTCAACCCTGTGACTGTGGATCGCCATGTTTTCCACTACAGTAAACCCTTGAGTATTAACCTATCTCTAATTAAAACTTTAACCATCCCATGCAGTAATCATGGTTATATGACACCATAGAGATTCATGAAGTGGTGTCAGGATAGGAGGCCCAACGCCTTCAGTAGCATCCACGCCCGAGGGGTCTAACTCTCAGGGAGACAAACATGTTGTCAGGAAGGAACAGATAGTTGTGGGTGATGTGGTTGGGATGATGAGGTCCTTTTAGCGGATGTCTGAGGTATTGATCAGCCATTTGGATAGAAATGAGGCCAGGGCATCGACACCCCCTCAAGGTCCACTGCGCGCTACGGTCGGTACTGGTTTCTTTCACCGCGAACTCGAGAAGGTCAAATTTCCTGAGTTCTTTGGTGCCCTAGATGACATAGCCACGAAGGCATGGTTGGAAAATATGGTGACGTGATTTTCACTTTGCGAATATACCTCCAACATGAAGGTCTGCATGGTGGTCTTTCAACTGAAGGGAAGCATTCTTCTATGGTGGAAGACGCTCCTACCGTAATTGAACATGGAAGTAAAAGATGTGTCATGGGAACTGTTTTACGAATGGTTCCGGGAGAGGTATTTGTCTGAGGAATTCATTGAGCGTCAACTCAACGAGTTCAACGGCTTGCGACAGGGAGGTCGTATGGTGCCCGAGTACGAGGCTCATTTTATGGAGCTGCTTCGGTATGATTCACACCTGAATACATGTACGTCACAACCTTAGGGTCTTATGACGTCGTGATCAGTATGGACTGGTTGGAATTGCATGATGCAATACTCGATTGTAAGACGAAACGGTTGATCTTGGTCATTGATGAGTGACAAAGACACGTGATTCTAGGTCGGAACCAGGGAGTCTCCTTGAGGTTCATCTCTTCCTTGTAGCTATGGAAGGACATGCGTAAGGGATGTAAGATTTATGAGATTCTTGTGTTAAATGAGAAGGGAGTAGTGGAATGTATAGAACACCTTCCGGTGGTGAGAGAGTTTGCAGACATCTTCCTTGAGGATTTACTTGGGATGCCTCCAGAGAGGGAATTGGAATTTACCATATACCTAAAACCGGGGACTGAACTAGTATTAAGAATGGCTTATCAGATGTCGACCCTAGAGTTACAGGAGTTGAAAATGCAACTAAAGGAGTTGTTGGACCTAGGACTTGTATGTCCAAGTGTGTCATTGTGGGGTGCACCTGTCATTTTCATATGGAAGAAGGATGGTTCATGGAGACTCGGCATTGACTATCGTCAATTGAAAAAGGCAACGATCAAGAATCAGTATCCATTGCCAAGGATTGATGATTTGTTGATCAGATGAAAGGTGCGACGATGTTTTCAAAGAATGAATTGATATCAGGGTATCACCAGATACGGATCAAAGAGGATGAAATCCCTAATACCACCTTTAAGACGAGGTTTGGACATTGTGAGTTTATTTTTTTATCGTTTGGACTGATGAACGGCCCAGGGGTATTTATGAGTTTGATGAACAGGGTGTTTTGCGAGTACTTGGACAAGTTAGTCCAAGTATTCATTGACGATATTTTGATTTACTCTTGGAATATGGAGGAGCATGATGAGCACTTTCTCTTTGTACTACAGTGTTTGCGAGAGAACAAATTGTATGGGAAATCATCTAAATTCTCGTTTTATCAATCGAAGATTCACTACTTAGGGTATGTCATCTCCGACGAAGGTATAATCGTGGATCCAACAAAGGTTGAGGCTATTATGGAATGTTCTGCGTCGACGAATGTCTCAGAAGTGCGTAGCTTCATGGGTTTAGCGAAATACTATCGACGGTTCGTCGAGGATTTTTCAAAGATAGCAAATGTGATTACGGAATTGCAGAAGAAGAACAAGAAGTTTTTTTGGACCGAGAAATGCGTGGAGGCATTTCAGAGGCTCAAGGAGTTTTTGATGACATCACCAATACTAAAGGTCTCTGACATGGACGTAGACTTATTGGTATGCACTGATGCATCCAAGGAAGGCTTAGGTGGAGTCTTGATGAAAGACGGTTGAGTGATCTCTTACATCTCAAGAAAGTTGAGAAGGCATGAGGAGAACTATGCGATGCACAATTTGGAGTTGTTAGCCATTGTTTATGCCTTAAGAGTTTGGAGACACTACCTTATTGGATGTAAATTCGAACTAAAAATGGACCATTGTGGTCTGCACCACATATTTACGTAAAGCGACTTGAACGTGCGACAACGGTGTTGGTCATCATTGCTTAGCGAGTATGATTTCGAGATTACTTACATAAAAGGGACAATGAACAGAGTGGAGAATGCGTTGAGTCGGAGACCACACATATTTTAAGTGATGCCTCTTCAGACGAATATACGTGAAAAGATTCTGACTTTACAACACAATGATGACTGGTACAAAGAGGCCAAGAATTTTATCAGACAAAACACAATGATGGTACCAAGATTTGACGGATTTACGTTGGACGACGATGAATTATTGAGATTTAAAAATCAAATTTACATACCACCGAACGACGAGTTGAGGAGTTCGATCCTAAACAAGGCTCACAAAGAAGTGTACATGGCTCACCCGAGAGTCACGAAGATGAGGGAAAACCTTAAACCCTTATTCTTCTGGAAAGGAATAAAGGTAGACATAGTCAACTACGTCGGAATATGTCTAGAATGTCAGTAGGTGAAGGTTGAACATAGACATCCAACAAGATTACTACAACCACATGCTATTCTGGAATCGAAATGGGAGGTCATTTCAATGGATTTCATTATTGTATTGCCACTTACGGCAAGGAGACACGACTTGATTTTTGTGGTAGTCGACACTCTGACAAAGAGTGCTCATTTCATTCCTGTATGTACGACGTATTAGGAACCTGACATAGCTAGATTTTTCATCAGTGATATTGTGAGGTTGCATGGCGTTCCTAAGAGGATTATATCTGATCAAGGATCGGTGTTTACTAGATAATTTTGGACTAGTTTCCAAGAGGCCTTGGGAACCCAACTTAAATTTAGTATTGTGTATCACCTAAAGACAGATATGCATACTGAAAGAACAAACCAAATCTTGGAGGACATGTTGCGTATGTACGTGATGGACCAACATAAGCGTTGGGAATAATTCTTTCCACTGGTAGAATTTTCATATAACAATAGTTATCAAAGCATCATTAAGATGACACCTTTCAAGTTTCTTTACGGGTGACCGTTTCAGACACCTTTGAGTCGGGATCGGCTTGAGGATAGGGTCCTAGTGGGGCCATAAGTGATCCAATAAATGGAAGATTAAATGCAAACAATAAGACAAAGTATCAAATAAGCACAGGATCGACAGAAGAGTTATGCCAATGCGCACTGTGTTGACCGTAGTTACGAAGTTGGTGATCGAGTCTTCTTGTGGGTGAAATCGCATAAGATTTCGATCAAGTTTGGAAAGGGTGATAAAATCTCTCCTAGTTTCATGGTACCTTTCAAGATTATGGAAAAGAAGGGACCTATGGCCTTTCGACTAGCATTTCCTGATTCTTTGAGGTGTATGCACGATGTTTTGCACGTATATGTTTTGATACAATATATTAGTGATCCCACACATGTTATTGACATGAGTTCCTTGCAAGTATATGACAAGGGTGTGCTCATGGTGGATCCAGTTTACATCCTGGACCATCGCCTTCGACAGATATGACGTCGAACAATAGATCAGGTCAAGGTCTAGTGGGACAACTATAGTCCGCGCTCAGCAACCTGGGAGGACGCATATGATATGCGTCAGCAATTTCCATTTTTGTTTGATAGATAGACTTATGATATTGTGATACAATTTATTTTGTCACCTATATACTATGAAACTTCGGGATGAAGTTTAAATCAAGAGGGGGTGTATGTAACATCCTGATCTTGCATGCACTGAGCGAACTTATTCTTGAGGACACTTGCTTGCAAGTGATCTGGATTATTATACTATTGGTCGTTTGATTATGATTATGAGATATTATGGATTTGATGATATGTCATTTTGTTGGATTTACATAGACAAGTGTTATTGACGGGGTTTTCCTAAGTGTGCAAGACCTTGGACATTGAGGATGCAGAGGCATCAATGAAACCCCTTGGGCTCCGGATCTAGTTAGGGAGTGGACTGTTGGGTTTGAATGTTGTTGATGTGAAATATGTACATATGATTAGATGTTATGATGATTGATTATTATTTTTGACATGATTCATTGATGGATGTAGGCTGACGATAGCTTGTCTACTAGACTCACATGTGGAGAAGAGGGGTCACACACGACAACCAGAGACTTCGAGGGAGAGGTGTGGGCGCGGCCCTGCCACAGCCTACTAGCACTCCCATCATGGCTCAAACTATAGGTTAACGATTACCTAGTTCTAGAAGACCCACGATGTCGTGAGGGAAGACTGCAACAGTCACTCATGATGATTCTAAGGGGCGTGTAATAAGGCAGGGGCCTTATTCTTTAGAGGCCCTTAGTCTCCCATAAGATCACTTGGCAAAGTATTGACTCCAGGCGTTTTTTACGTCTACCAAAGTCAATAAAGAGGTGAGTGGCACCCTTGGAGCACGTAGTGCATCTTGAAGAGCACGCCACGCAAGGAAACAGGAAAGAGGCAAGTGGCACCCTTGGAGCACGTAATGCATCCTAAAGGGCACGTCGTGCAACGAAAACAAAAAGAGGCGAGTGGCACCCTTGGAGCACGTAGTGCATCCTGAAGGGAACGTCGTGCAAGGAAAAAGGAAAGAGTCGAGTGGAACCCTTGGAGCATGTAGTGTGTCCTAAAGGGCATGTCGCACAATGAAAATGGAAAGAGGTGAGTGGCACCCTTGGAGCACCTAGTGCATCTTGAAGGGCACGTCGCGATTTTAACTGGTAAGTGAATAAACCTAGTCGGCCCTAAAATGAATGATGTGATAAGTAATATTTAAAAACAATTTTTCCCTAATGCAAATGTCACCCAACCTAGTGAAATTAAACCTAGGTATAAATAGAACATGTGGTCAAAAAAAAAAACATGTAACAAGAAGGGGGGTAAGAAATTCAAATTCATTTATTAAAGTCAAAATTATAATGGAGGATAAAAAATTTAAAAAGGGAAATGGTTGTTCTTATCTACGTTTACTAATTTAATTTTTAGTTGAAAAGAAAAGAGGGTAAATGGTTGTTTTATCTACACTTGCTAAATTAATTTTTAATTAAAGAAGAAAAAGGGTAAATGGTTGTTTCAGTTACACTTGCTAAATTGATTTTTATTGAAAGGGGAAAAAGAGGGAAACTTAAAATAAATAGGAAACTTAAAGAAAAAGGGGAAACTTAAGAAAAGGGGAAGCATAAAGAAAAAGTTGAATGTCTAACTTAGTAAGGAATCTTGCCTTGGGAACTTTCTATTTATGAACTCAAATAGGAATTAAGTAAGGCGTAAGTCAGTTAAGATTTGTAAGGGAATATTGGGACACCAAGGAGCGTTTTTAGGAATTCTTTTAGGTGGGTGAGGGAAATAGGAATAATTAATTATTTAATAAACTTAATTTTCTAGTGCAACTAGGGGATCGGGTGACATGTGTAAGCGGGAGGTTTTTCGAAATTAATTAATGGAAAAAGGAATTTAATGAGAATTTGGGAAAATAATTACTTAAAAAACTCTATAAAAAGGAGGGAGGAGGAGAAGTATGGAGCTAATCTTTTTGTGTAACGTTACACTGCTAAATTTTTATCTTGACTGACTTTCTCTTGTGGGAGTTGGGATACCCAGCTCAAGTAACGAGTGGTAGCTCGACCTTGCGAGGTGAGCTGAGTGTTAAAAGTTCTCCGGTATTGTGTGTGTGGCCCCTTTACAGCTCAGGGGGCTCAGGGGGAAGAAGAGTACCCCTAGCATTGGCTGGGAGGTACCGGTGAGGTCACATCGGTTGGCAAGTGAGAGATGGATGGAGCGCACGCGGGACAACAAATACAGAGCATTCATGTTTGGCTAAGGTACGCCTGTTAAAGTTGTTACTTGCAATGAAATTTAATTTACACATGTTAATTTTTGTGCTTGGTTGAATATTTCATTGCCATGAGATTTCTTGCACCTTCTTTCATACGGTATTTGTAATCCCCTTGCTTGTTGTTTTCTGAATTAATTTCCCTTGGCAAACCAAACTTCTGATTGTAATGACTTCTCTGCATTTGTTTTTATTGATTATTATGAAGAATAATTTGTGTTTTTATCTTATGTCCCTTATCCATTTAGTTATTAATCTGTGCCTGAGCAGTCGGGCAGGAGCTGAATCGATGGTCGTAACTCCGGTGTTTAAATACCTATAGATTCAAATGCCCTGCTTTCCTGTGAATGGATAATAAGTTAAGGATAAATTTCTCCCAGCTATCTATCCCTTAAATTTCTTCCAACTATCTATCCCTTACTTATCTCTGCATTTTTATTTTCTGATTGATCTCTAATCCTTGCGCTCTCCTCGTGGATGAGTATCCCTATGTTTTTATCTTATGATTAAACTCTACGTCTTCATTGATTAAACTTTGATTACACTCTGTGTTTTATTTGTTTAAGATCTAATAAATCTTTGTGCTTGAATGGTAATATCTACGTTTTCTTGTGATTGATTACATCTGCTTTTTTCTGAATGATTAATCCTTGCGTAGTTTTGGTCAATGAATGTCTCTGCATCTTGGATGACTCAATTATGAATGAGTAATCTTTGCGTTCCTCTTTTGAATGATTATCACTGCTTTTTATGTGAGACTGCGTTTTTTTTTACTATGTGACGGTGTTTTATCCATATGATGGACAACGTGGTGATGGTTTATCACTTTAAACTGTATATCATATAGTTTGGACAACGATACACCCAACGATACACATTGATATATACAAAGATATATTGGGACATCGATTTAATATATAAATCCTTTTACACAGCATCTTCTTGGCTTGTTACACATCTCTCAAACCATTCTTTCCTAGGCATAATACACAGAATTTAACTCCACGAATCTATTAGCATACTACACCGCATTTATATAGTACCCACTCAGCGAATTGGGGGCTTTATCTCTGTGTTGTTGTGGAATGATTAATCTCTGCATTTAATTCATCTCTGCATGTAAGCAACCTCATCTTTGCATTTTTTGTTCTGGATAATCCATGTGTCCTCCCCAGAAATAAACTCTGCAATGATACATTTAATTGATAGCAAAATCTTATGCGGATAGACAACATTATCATAGATGCAAAGGACAACGATTTAATAGACTATGTTTTCAGCACATATTTGAACTGTGTTTCAACATATATAAATACTATGTTTTCAGTATATATTTAGACTGTGTTTTCATCATGTATTTGACAACGAGTACTTCATCATATAGACTTTGTTTTTACCTTTGATAGCAATTTATATAGATAGAGATAATGTCATTCCTTGCTAAAAGACAACGTTGTTATAAATACTAGACATCGTTTTATATAAATGTGTGACAGAGATATGAAAATAGTGATTTAGTGACAGCGTAAGTGTATATAGATGACAACGACTTCATATATAATAGATAACAAGTTTATATATAAAGTACATCAGTTATATGTTTAAGAAGTGATTTTATTGGACAAAGATTTCTTTAGATAGAGATTCGACAGCCACCTAATGTATTCAATAGGCAGTGAAATTATTTGTTAGATATTGATGCCCTTAAATGTACAGTTATGAAAGACATTATTGCATGTGAATGTCAACGTTTTGTAGGTGAATGGAAGTATTTATTATGGGATCGACAGTGTGGTGGTTACGGTTGTGTTGACTGCGTTCTCATCCAATATATATTTAGAAAACTATTTGTTTATTTTACAGACAATAATTGTTATAGACAACAATATTATTTTTCATATTTTATCTTTACACAACGATATCGTACCCTTTTTTACAGCAATGGGATGGTTGACAACGACCTTGTAATAGATATAGTAACACAATTCAATAGACCCTAGGCAAATCCTAAATATACAACGATATTATTTATTAAACAATGTTTTCATGTGTCTGTGTTTGATAGGTTTTAATGGATAGCAATTTTTGGTTATGTATTAATGGATAGAGTTTTCTAACATGATTTATGGATAGCATTTTGTTTTCTGACATGATTTATGGATAGCGTTTTATTTTCTGATATGATTTATGGATAGTGTTTTGTTTTGATATGTATTAATGGACAACAATCTTGTATTTATATCAACAACAATTATATGTGTGTGTGTGTGTGTGTGACTTATGCAAACAATAGATCAATTGTTTCTTTTCATTATATAGAGATTGTTCATTTAACCATCTTACATATCAGTCTTTTGACTTCTGCCACAATAAATTAAATGTTGCAATGGTAATAGAATAATGGCTTAATTGCTTGGGTAATATATTACTGGATTAATTGTAATGATAATAGTTTACTCCTTCTCACTTAGACATAATGATTAACAATTATTGATTTATGGTTTATTGGCGTAATAGTTTAATATGTTGTGCAATTTAATTTGAGTGATGTCATCTTGTGTCTTGTCAACTTGTTGTTTGGGTGCGTGAGTATAGTCTTCTTGTCAGTTAATTCGGTCTTCTAGCACATTGTATTTTTCTTGGGTTATTAGTCTAGATATGTTATCTTGCGCCAGGGTTGTTTTCATGCCTATCGCCTGGTGATGGCATAATTCCTAATGAGGGGATCATTGCGCGCCCTGATGGATAGAGGCAAATGATAACCTGGCCGAAGTTTGTGCTTCCCAATATGGTTGTTTGTTCGTTGTGATTGATGTTGGTACTTGGTTTTGTAAATACTTAATGTGTTTGGTTTTGCGCGACGTAGAGGCTTCTAGTTACTGGTCGTCGAGGCCATTTTATCGGGATTGTCGATGTTGTTCTTTAGCTTGTAGGCGTTGTCTTGCTTGTGTTGGGCTAGTAGTCATTTTTATCTGTCTATTGATTATGTTTCGTCTAGTAGCATGATGTACTAGTATGTTGGGTCGTTGTTTTCTGTTTCCTGAATGTGTAAGTTGTGTTCGTTGTCAAGTGGTGTTGATTAATTGTTGTTGTTGATTTCCTTCCTGATTAAAACTAAAAAAAAATTGCACTTCCTTGCGTCGCACGTGGTCGTAATGACGGGGGTCTTTACATAGATCCTTCCCTTTTAGATACCATAATCCAAACTCTTATGTACCTTTGAGATTTCTAAATATCCTCTTTACTGCCATAACATGTGATTCCTTTGGTGTTGCTTGAAACCTTGCAACCTATCCAACTACCTGCATCACATTTGGTCTAGAAGTTGTCACCTAGAGTAAACTACCAATCATCGATCTATATTGTCTTTGATCCACATCCTTAGAATAATCATCCTTAATTAAATTCCAATTGGTCTAAATAGGAGTACTGACTAGTTTGAAATCTTCCATCTCAAACTTCTTAATCATTTCTCTGATGTACTTGGTCTGAGAGATGAAAATAAATTTTTCACACTGACATATTTGCAGTCCCAAAAATAAGATTAATTCACCAAGCAAGGACATCTCAAATTCATTCTTCATGTATTTGGAAAACGTCTGACTCATCCTATCATCGTCACTTGCGAAGATAATGTCATCTACATAGACTTCAATAATCAATATATTGTCTCAATCCACCTTTATGTAGAGATTGTTTTCTACATTTCCTTCATGAAACCTTGTTTTTGTAAGTATATTTCCAGCCTTGAATACCATGCCCTAGGGGCTTGTTTGAGACCATATAAGTCTGTCTTCAACCTGAAAACATAAATTTTTTTCTCTGACAACTAAAATCCTTCTGGTTGCTCGATGTAGACTTCTTCCTCTAGCTATCTCTTTAGGAATGTTGATTTTACATCCATCTGGTACACCTTGATATTCTTGGAACATGCATAAGCTAGAATCAACCTAATTGATTCCATTTTGGAAACTAGGGAAAACATCTCTTCAAAATATATACCTTCAACCTGAGCATATCCTTTGCATACCAACCTTTCTTTGTTCCTGAAGACCCACTTTGTATCAATTACATTCTTTTTCTTCGTCCTTGGAACCAATTCCCAAGTGTCATTCTTTTCTATCTGGTTTAAATCTTCATCCATAGCTTTGATCGAGAATTCATCCTTGTTGGATTCTTCAAAAGTTCTCAGCTAAATAGTAGATAGTAGTGCTAGATGTTGTTATTTTGGTGAGTGGATTCTTCTTCTAGTTTCAACTTCTACATATTTATCCCTAATAATATGTTCTAATGGATAATTTTTCTGCACTCATATGTTGGGTGTCTTTGGAGGTACTTGAATATATTTTTATTCTTTCTCTACTTCTGGTTGCTCTTCTTCTTAATCTGATTCCTCGTCTTCTTCTTCTTCTTTAAAATCTTCTTCATGATCATGTTCCACTAAATATTTTCTACTTTATTTTAGCTCTTGTACCTCTGTCTCATCAATTGACACATTGATGCTTTCTACTATTCTCTTGAGTCTTAAATTGAATCATTTGTATTCTTTCATTTTTCTTGAGTACCCAACCAGTATGCATTTATCAACTCGAGAATCAAATTCTCCATTTTTGTCATCTTCTCTTTTGATGTAGCATTTGCTTCTGAATACTCTGAAGTTCTTCACATTTGTTGTTATTCCTTTTCATATATCGTATGGAGTATTATCACTGTTATTTCTGAGCATCCCTTTGTTCATGATGTGAATTTTTGTATGTACTGCTTGTACCCAAAATACATCTATTAACTTGGAATCCATTAACATGGTTCTAGCCATTTCCTATACTATTTTTTTCTTCCTTTCAACAACTCAATTTTGTTGAGGTTCCATGGCTACTAAGAATTGTCTCTTTATCCCATGCTCACTACAGAATTTTATGAATTCCTTTGATGTAAATTATCCTCGATTGTCTGATCTCAAACACTTGATTTTCAACTTTGTCTCAGTTTCAACCATCTCTTTGTATGTCTCGGTGTTTTTTAATGTCTCTAACTTCTTATTTAGAAAGAAAACTTCAATCATTATTGTGTAGTCATCAAACAATAGCATGAAATATTGTTCACTTTTCAATCCCTTAATTCTTGTCCAACTAGATTAGTATGTACAATATCCAGTGGTTTTGTTGTGGAATACTCCTTTGAATTGAACTTTGTCTTGGTCTATTTTCCCTGTAGACAATTCTTGCATAGAATATTTGTTGGCTTCCAGATCTCGATCATTTCTTTTACTTCTTCCTTTTTCTGACTTTGACAAGATTATCAAAATTTATGTGACCCATTCTTTTGTGCCAAAGTCAAAATTCATCGTCATTTCCTAAGCAACATATTTCCTTTCCTATTTCATTTAGAACATATATGTTGCTTGGTGTTCTTACAGTTGTAGCCACCAACTTGTATGATTCTACTTTCCTTATCTCGCACTTATTTGAGTCAAACACAATTATGTGTCCTTGAACACACATTTTACTTACACTTAGCAGATTGTGTTTCATGTCTTCGACCAGTAAAACATTTTTTTTCATGGAATCCTTACTTCCGAGATTGACTGTGCCTTTTCCAATAATTTTGGCTGAGTTGTCATTCCCAAATGAAATTGATCCATCTCTTTCCTTCTTCAATGTAATAAATCTATATTTATCACCTTCCATATTCTTTGAGCATCCACTGTCAACATACCATCCACGTTTTTTATGTTGAGCTTGTAGATAAAGATTGCATTGTTCATTTTTGAATTGATCTTGCATACTTATCAATATCCTTTCTAGTTCCTCATGATTGTTGATATTTTGGTTTGGTTCCCTTGGAGGAACAATAATTCTACAATATTTAGCCATATGTCCAAAGTTGTTGCACTTGTAGCAATCTACCTCATCACTCAATGATCCAAATTTGTTGTACCTTATATTTTGTGCTTCATGAGATATTCTTCAATAACTATTTCTTGTATATCCCTCATCGTTTCTTCTATTCTTGGTATTGTCTCTGCAATTCATGGTTTTGTGCCCAAAATTATAACATGAATAACATGAACCAAGAAAGATAGTTTGATACCTCGGAGTGGATGCTCTTCTAAATCCTTCTTCTTCTTGAGGTCTTTATATAGATGGTTGTTGTTGATACTGACTTATGAATCTTCTAGGTGTTGCAGTGTCTATGTAATATTCCTCTTGAGTCTTTCTGTCTTCTTCTTTCTGAGAGGGACCTATGATGGCTTATTCATATCTTCTTGGTTCTACTTCTTACTTTGTCGTTTTGGATCTTGAACCTTTCCTTGTCTACGTCTGATTGTATCCTAATCTAGATATGTCATAGTAATGTCTTTGACTGTTAATGATATTATCCAATATCCTAGTGTTGTTTTGCTTCAAGTTCTTCTTTTGAATATCTTTTCTTAGAGTGACTATCTCTTCTTCCAAGACTTCAATGATATTGTCTCTTTTTTCTAACTTCCACCTGAGTGCTTCTTTAATTTTCTTTTCTTCTTCTGCCTGGATTTTTAGCTTCATGATCGTCTGCTCAACTTCTTTGGAGTTATGAGATTCTTATTTCTTCGTTATTTCTTCCTAGAGTGACTTTTTTTTCTTCTTTTCCTTCTTTAGATATTTTATGGCACATATCAATTCTTCCCTGTAATCGACTTCTACATTGTAATGATCCCCAAAATTACAAAATAAAATAAAAAAACTTTTTCTTAGGGACATTAAAATTACACTCTCTTCGGTCAACTTATTTCGGATGTCTCAAGGTTATCGTAAATAAATAGGTGTTGATACTATCAACTCCCATAAGGGCTATGTTTACCACTGTTGTCGATACAACTACCTTCCTTTGTAAGGGATTTTATTCTTTGATTATCTCGGGTTGTCTAGAAACCACATATATAATGGATACAGGGCTAAATTCGCTATATAATCTAGTTCCTCAGTTACTAACATTTCTAATGTTAGTAAAAGGGTTAAAGACTAGTCCCTAGACATAACTTCTAAAGTTGTAAAATGTTAAACATTAAAGGTATTCCAAACCTCTCCAAACATAACATTATCGTTGATTATAACATAAGAGAACCTATATGAGAGGTATTGGGTTCCGAAAGGAACTACACCTTTCTCGCATTAAAGGTCACAAGTTTTAAATTAATGAAGGACTTTAAATTTTTGTTAGCTTGCTCGAGCAATAAACTCTGTGTGAAACAAGTTGCGATTAACCTTACGCTACCATTACCCCAAACTTGAAGTGGGTTGATGGTTGGCATCGTGGAAGGGTTCAAGCATACCATTCCTCCTTTCGGAATGTGTTAAAGTTAACGAACCAGGTGGTCTCACGTCAACTGACGAGAAGCTGGAATTATCGACTATACTAGAAAGGCCCCTAGCTGAGTCATCTCCCTCGCACAGACTTGGTGTAAAGTCGATTGAGGTACTTGTCAGATCCTGAGTTAAAGCCCCTATCCAGCCTAATAATGGTGATATGCCAGGGTGCCTTCCAAGGTTTATTAATCGATTATTGTGTCCAACGTAAAACCTGCCACCTCACCTTATTCACATGGTAAGGTATTGTTGCGTACTACCACCATTACTCTACTTCTGCGAAGGGTTGATAGGTGATTAATGTTCGTCTCTCATCTGTGTCTAGGTATTTGCAAAAAGAAACGTTTTAGCACTAACCCTGTGGTAGCTTATCTCTATAAGTGGTTGGTAGTTTGGTTGGATGTGACCTAGGTGGAGACTATGGAGGTGTTCATCCCTCGGGTGTTCCCTGCATACGATAAGCCAAAGACTCTGTGTTGTTTTTCCTTTGAACCCGGGACTCTTGAATGCTGAAATACGTGTTGTGGTCACTGTCTACTCCTCTTAACTCTGTTGGTTTTGATATCCTCTAGTTTGAGTTGAGGATTTATCAGTTTGTTGGGTTGTTGTAGATCCCCTATTCTGTATTGGGTTCTATTAATTTCCTGTTACTTTGTGATAGGTATCTTTTCTTCTATGAACCCTCGTAGAAGGCTCTGGACTGTAAAGGATCCCGAAGGAGATAGGAGAGTCACAAGCATACGAGTTAGTTCTTCTAGTTCATAGGTAAGTTCTATGCATTTCCAATCCTCGTAATGTATGTCTGATCTCGGTATAACTCGATAAGAGACTAAACATTCCCAGTTATGTTTTTGGGGTTTAAAGATTCGAAGGGTTTGTTGCCCCTCTTGTTATAAGACTGTATATAAATATGGATATATTTACAAGGAAACGACGGAGATCCCAAAAGTAATAATAGGTCTCACTATATTTTATACCGCCTAGACGCTTGCATATTAATTCAAGGTGTCTTTGGCATATTTACCATCAAGTAAATCCTATGGTTAAATTATTTCTTGTTTTCTACTGTGATTCGTATATCCGCCACCATATCCTATGTGTATAAACTGTTCATCATTATTGCCGATGTTATTGTGTAATACATCCCCTAGGTTCTCAAGGAGTCGGGGATGGCAAAAATCTTCGAACTAACAACTCTTAAATCTGAGAGGAAGAACATACTCCCTCAACTTCTGTGATTATTTCGCCTATGAAATTATTTCCATTTAGGGACTTTATTCCAAGCGCTCGGCTATAGAATTATGTATTTAGAACTGTCTATTCACGTTACTTCAACGAAAAGGGTAAAGAAAATGAATTATTCAATTTATGGTAGTTATCTCAATGGTTCATGTATCATACTGTATGAAATTATCATTCTACTTGTTTGTAGTTCTGTTCTATTAGTTGTTCTTATTCGATTAAAATTTTCTCGGTTGTAATCACTAATGATGGGCCCTTGTTTTTCCTGCGAGGGGTACCCATCAACCTTCTTTGGTTCCATTTCCCTTTTCGACTCTGGATCGATTTGTTCAACGATGCCGATGGAAAAAGTTCCATGCCAATCACAAGCTAAGTAATAATTCATGTATTAAATCTTTAGTATTTAATTTTGTGGATTCTCTCTGGGCATGATTTATTTTCTCATGATTAAATTTCGCTACTTTCTGGTTTTCGAAATATAATGTCATTTTTATTTAACTTTTGTTCTCTCTAAATCCCATTGCTGATTCTCGTGATCCATTTTAGGATTCGGATGTTTCGGGTTCAATGGACTCGGATTATCGTCGGACCCGAAAAGGTGTTCGAGTTCCGACAACCAGACTTAAAAGTTAGTCTCTAAGTTCTGTTCGCTACTGTACAGAATTTCACAATAAGGTTTTGTCATTACCAGGCTTCCTAGGGTAGCCGATTTGCTTGTAATTTAAATCCTAAATTAGAAAAACAAAAGGGGAAGAAACCCCGTATTGAAATGAATTTCACTATACCAAGATTTATGCTCTAGAGAGTTTAAGGACTCGTTCTAGGCATTTTGTCATCTCTGTACATTCTCTTTCTTTGAGGTTATTACGAGGAGAACAATTGTAACTCTCTTCTATATTAATATAGTTATTTTTCATGGGAACCTTTCTGTAATGACCAATAATCATCCTCTGTGTATTAGATATTTGTAGTTATAGTTCGGTGTAGAAATAAATGAATATAATATTCCTAAATTTGTTTCCAGAATTCTCTAAATGTTTACACATATTGAAATCTCATTATAGATGTTGAGTACTTAAAGGTGTATGACCATATGATTATCTTATGACCGGTAGAACGTTCCAAGATTTGAAATTCCAGGATGTGCATAATTAATTTTTATTTCTTCAGGTAAAATGGGGTTGTTCTTGGTACAACTAACACACAATAGTCTGGTAACACCGTTTAATGTTTGGATCTGGCTTTATTTCCACTAGAACTATAACACGTCACTTTATAATTTCATAAATTAATATATTTCTTATGTTTTTACAACATAGAACCTACATAAGTCCATATAGATACAGTTATGTAGAATACTAGGTCATCCCTATAGTGAATAGTATACTACGCTCGAGTAACTATAGTCTTTTAATCAAATCAAATTATTTCTACTCCAATTAATCTACAACAACTCTGTAATTCTATCTAATACATATGATAGTAAGATAATCGTCCACAATAGTAACTGGGTACAATCATTTCAATGGTACATTCATGAAAAGAGGAGAGTAGAATGACATATCTGAATTAGTCTGTGGGAAAACAAAGGGAACAACCGTGTTCCTCCCAACCGTTAGAATAGGGCAGCCAACGTTTACCCAATTCACCCCCTAGCCTGACCATGAATCCATGAGGGAAAACTTGAAATCTCCTCTTCAGCACTGTCTTCCTCTATTAGTAGTCTTTTCCTTGCCTCACACTCAGCAATCGATGTTCATAACAGCAAGTACACAGTGGTATTTTTTTCCCAGCATACTAGACAACATCCTCCCTCCTCACATATGCTATTTATCAAAACAATCCCCCTTATTGCCTAGGTCTTTTTCCCTCTCTTGGGAATTTTCGCAGCTTTCTAAATCCCTGATTTTCAGGGGCTGCCAATGGCCAAATCCCTGATTTTCCACATGTAAAAATCAGCCCTGAGGTAGTTCCAACATGTTCCCCTCTCATGGAGTCATGGTCAGCTTATTTTAACATGGTTGTTCCATTTGTCCTCCTGCAGTAAATATAAAATATTATGTTTTCATACAAGTGTCATAATCAAATAGTTAGTTGGGTCAAATCAGAATCTCTGTCCAACAGTCATAATAATTAATTACAATTTTCCAAATTATGGCAAAAAATTTCCAAATTCGAATTTACCAAGAACGGAATAGTTTTCTAACAATTTTTTTGAATTTTGAAAAATACTTTATTTTTGGGGATGTCACATCCTTTCCCCCTTCAATAAAACATTATCCTCAGTGTTCATTCCTTTCTTGGAACAGGATTGGATGAGATTTCCTCAAATATCCCTCCAACTCCCAAGTGGCCTCCTCGGGGCTAAAGTGCTTCCATTGCACCTTTACCTGAGCGACGGCTCTGTTCCGAAGTGCTATTTCTCTATGGTCCATAATGCGTAGGGGTTCCACCTGGAACTCGCCTTCTGGTTCCACCTGCACCAAGTTTCAATCATTCATATGAGTAGGGTCATGGACATACTTTTTTAACAAGGAAACATGAAATACATTATGAATTCTTAGATTAGCTGGAAGTGCAAGTTGGTATGCTACAGGTCCAATTCGAGCTAGTATCTCAAGGGCCCACAAAACCTGGGTGCCAACTTGGCACTGTTTCTGAGTTTAGTGAACTCTTTCAGGATTTGAATTTTAAGTAAACCTAATCTCCCACTTGAAATTCCAAGTGTCTTCTTTTTTGGTCCACATAACTTTTATGTCTGTCATGTGCCTCTTTTAAGTTCTGTTGCACCTTTCTTACCATACTTTCCATTTCTTGGAGCATTTCTGGTCCAACCATGAGTCTGTCAACCAGGTCGTCCCAACTAATTGGTGTCGTACACTTTCTGTCGTACAATACCTCGAAGGGGCTCAATTTAGCCGAAGTTTGGTACCCATTGTTATATGTAAATTCTACCAAGTACAGGTAGTCTTCCCACTTACTCGGTTTTGTTCTTACGTATATGCAGAGCATATCTTCTATGATCTGATTTGTTCATTCGGTCTGTCCATCCGTTTATGGATGGTAACTCGTGATGAAATTTGAATTAGTGTTTAGCCCTGCAAACAATTCTTTCCAAAAGGTGGACATAAATTTTATGTCTCTATCTGAGATCACCATTTTAGGAATACCTTGCAGTCTAAAAATTTCTTTCATAAATATTTCAGCGATGTTTATATCTTTAAAAGTAGATTTCACAGGAATAAAGTGTGCAGACTTACTGAGTTTATCGATTACAACCATAATAGAATCATTTTGTTTCTAAGTTTTAGGCAAACCTGTTATAAAGTCCAGTGATATGGTCTCCCATTTCCATTATGGCACTAGTAATGGTTGTAATAGGCCAGTTGGATGCCAGTGTTTGGCCTTAACCTGCTGACAATCTTGGCACTTAGCCAAGTATTATGTTGTTTTGCCCTTCATATTAGGCCAGAAAAATAGTTTTCTAAGTGTTGTTATCGTTTTCCAGTATCCTGGATGGCCAGAATACGGTTTCTTATGCACTTCATCCAAGACTATTAACTTTAACTCTGTTGAATCTGGTATGTAAAGTTTGTTTTTAAATCATAATAGTCCCTTCTTGTTGATACTCATATCTAGTTTATCTGAGTTTGCAGTGTTGTTTTATAATTTTTCCATTATCTTAGTGTAACTTTCATCGTTAATACCTATCATCCTTATTCTTTGTTCCAGATCACTTTCTGCCCTGCTAATATCTATCTCAAATAACCCATGGACTCTTCTGCTTAAAGTGTCTGCTACCTTATTCTCCTTACCTTTGATATGTCTGACCTCAAAGTCGAATTTGCTCAAGAAGGCTAGCCATCTTGCTTTCCTTGCATTAAGATCTGGGTGGCTAAACAGATATTTCACCCCACTATTATCCTTCAATAGTAGAAATTTTATGCCCATTATGTAGTGTCGCCACATTTTTAAGGCGTGTATTACTGCTGCCAATTATAAGTCATGAGTGACATAATTTCGCTCATGTTCTTTTAATTTCTGAGACTCATAACAAATCACGTGTCCTTCCTGCGTTAGGACGCCACCTAGTCCTTCTTTACTTGCATCAACACATACAGTAAAGTCTTTATCTGGGTCTGCTACTCTCAATACGGGTGCAGCTGTCAATAATTCTTTCAACTTGTTAAAACTGTCTTGGCATTTCTGTGACTAGTTAAACTTGGTCCCTTTCTTTTGTAATGGCGTGATAGGGTAGGCTATCTCGGAAAACCCTTCTATAAATTTACGATAATATCCGGTGATTCCCATGAATGGTCGAATATCCGCTACATCCTTAGGTATCGGCCATTCCATGATGGCTCTTATTTTCTCAAGGTCTACGGCAATGCCTTCTACTGAAATTACATGTCCTAGATACTGTATTTTATTTTGATAAAAGTCACACTTATCAAATTTGGCGTACAGTTTGTGGTTCCTCAACGTTTGCAGAACTATTCTTAAGTGTTCTTCATGTTCTTCCTCTATTTTAGAGTAGACCAGAATATCATCGATAAATACTAGTACGAATTTGTCCAAGTACTAACTGAAAATACTGTTCATCAGGCACATAAACGTGGCTGGTGGGTTAGAGAGTCCAAAAGGTATGACTATGAATTCGTAGTGTCCATGTCTTGTTCGAAAAGTTGTTTTTATTATATCCTCATCCTTTATTCTTACTTGATGATAATCGAATCGTAAATCCAATTTCGGAAAGATCTTGGCCCCTCCTACTTGATTGAACAGGTCATTTATCCTAGGTAAGGTGTACTTGTTCTTAATAGTCATTCTATTCAATTGTCTATAATCGATACAAAGCCTTAGAGTACCATATTTCTTTTTTACAAAGAGGACTGGTGCCCCCCCATGGTGAAACACTCAGTCTGATATACTCTTTGTCCAACAATTCTTGTAATTGTATTTTTAATTCTATCAATTATGCTAGACTCATTCGATAAGGTTCTTTTGAGATAGGGGTGGAACCAGGTAGCAGATCTATGGAGAAGTCTATATCCCTCCTAGGAGGTAATTCCAGTATCTCGTCCACAAACATGTCTCTGAATTCACGTAGGACAGCAAAATCTTCTAACTCTAGCTTATCTACCTTCTTTAACAGATTCGTTACTTGGATGGCATAAACTTGACATCCCTTTCTCATACATTTCTTGAGTTGCATTGCTGAAACTTGTCTAATTGATACATGTTTTGGTATGCCTTGTGTTGTTCTAGTAGTGCCATAATCGTCTTTATAGTTAAGTGTCTTTGTATAACAATCTAGCACTTCTTTGTGCTTTTCCAACCAATCCATTCCGATAATCATATCATAAGATCCTAATGGTAGGATGTTCAGATTTGTTCTTATGTTTTGACCATCTAAGTTGAACTCGAAATCAAAAATAAAGTCAACTACTTTCCTTTTTGTTCTAGTTGCTAATTGTACCAGCCATGGTTTTGCGTGCTTCAGTTTCTTAAGTTTATTTGACTCTACTATATCAAGAGTAATATAACTTAACGTAGCTCCAGGGTCGATTAAAACATAAATTTGGGTGTTATTGATTTTACCTTCAATTTTTATCATTAAGGTACGAATCTTTCCCCATATTCCATTTTTATGCTATTCTTGCATATTTCTTAAAGGAACTTTCTACTTTCATGTACTCATACTGGTACACATGAGTAATACAGTAGTTGAAACTCCTCACAGTGGTTGCAATACCTCTCTAATACAACTCCAAGTGCATTCTTAATGTTGTGACTTCAGGTAACCATTGCAATTTTAGGTACAATTCAATTGTTGCAACTCCAAGCGCACTCTTTGTGTTACGAATCTGAGTACACCATTGTTGTGACTCCAATTACAATCCCGCCAACACAATGGTCAATGTTGTAGGAGACAATTGGTAAATCGTCTTCACATAGAAAGGAGACATGAGGCAAGTATATGACTAAAAGAGTGATCAATTTTCCTACCAAGTTAGAACAAGCCCGATCTTCACCAAAGTTTGGAAAAATTAATGTAACCAGATGACCAGTCAGATTCTCATGGATTTCCATCCATCTCTTTGTATAATTTTAGACATTAATCATATTGTATAAGAACCTCAGCTTCCCCAGAAACAAGGTAGAGGAAATTATTCTAGCAGTCACATTATGTTGTTGTTGTAACTTTCATACTTTTGTAATACAATTATGTTTGTTCTTCATGCTTGGGTTATGGTGTGGTGAATGATCTTGTTATTATGATTTCATAGCTCAATACCTTTCCTAAGGGGGTAGGGTCCCCTCCTCATTCAGTTAATACCTATATATTAGCGTAGCATTTAAATATTTCAATTCTATTTATTTTCTTCAATAATTATTTCATTTCTCAATTTGTTGCAATTCTAGATTTCGTAGAACAATAATTATAATTCATGTGTGGTTAGTATTCAATTTCCTATTCTTGGGAGTCCTGCAAATCTACACTGTAATTAACATAGACTCAATTTCTATGATTTTTTAATCGTAGATGCTACTACATCTCTATCCACCACAATTCTCCTCGATGTAATTTATGTCATGTTGGGACTCACGTTGTTGCAACTCGCTCTGCTGCAACTCATGTTGTTGTGATTCCTTTTTTTCCGCAACTCTGCTTGCAGTTGCACTTTAGCTTTTTTATTATAATTTATCATAGATTTAGTCTTCAGTAGTTTTGGATTGCTATTATATTGGATTGTCATTGAATGTGTGAACACACAATTGTTACAACAAAACATGATCTTCATTATGCTTAAGCAATTCACCGATAAATCATTGTATAGATTCCAATTCCTGCAAGTGTGATTTCAATTCCCGCAATTTTGATTTCAATTCCTACAAGTGTGATTTGAGTTGCCGCAAGTGTGATTTTAGTTCCTACAAGTGTGATTTAATTTTCACAAGTGTGATTTAAATTTCTGCAAGTGTGATTTACTTTCTGCAAACGTGGTTTCAATACCACAAGTGTGACTTCTCTTTCCTGCAAGAATGATTTTTACTTTTTCTGCAACTCAGGAAATAGTCTATTTTGGTGACTCAATTAGGTATCTTGAATCCTTGACTTGTGACATTAAAAGAACTACAACCCTCTAGAAAAAATAGCACTACACTTGCATATATGGTGCACGACATTTTTTGAGTAATATACTACCTCGAATTGATAATTATATCTACAAGTCTTCGGTTGCTTGCTAATTAATTAGGAAGTAATTAAAAAGTTTGTCAACAGGTAGGAAGGTGGAGAGAGAGAGAGAGAGAGTAGGATGAGAGAGTGAGTGAGAGAGAGGGAGAGAGTAGTGAGAGGAAGAGAGGAAGATTGAGGTTGGGAGGGAGAGCGAGGGGTGGAGAGAGAGAGAGAGAGAGAGAGAGAGAGAGAGAGAGAGAGAGAGAGAGAGAGAAATATTTTTTGTTAGTAATAATGTGCATGCATTATTGTTCCTAATAACATGCATTCTTTATAAATGTGCACTCACATTGGAATGCATGTGTGTTCTTTTCATTTCAAATTTTATCAGGTGGGAGTGAAAACTATAATGTATGTGTTTGTTGTTTTGGTTGACTCAAGATTAGGTTCGGGATAACAAACCTAGTGGTTTGGTCTACAAATACATGAAAACCTCCATTTTTATAAATACCTATCAATAACTCTAGTTTTTATGTTATTTTTTCATAGGCTACACAAATCCATTTTTTATTAAATTAAAGACATATAGAGTCGACTACGTAGATTCCAAATATATATGTTTTTATAAAAAATAATATTGTTTAATATTTTTAATATATTTTTGTCTTGACATATATAAAAATCCTAAAATACATACCTCTTTTATTTATTCTATAAGTTTTTGAGAGCTTAATCATTTTTTAAATAAGTTATATGTGGCACTATAAGAAATTGATATCTACAATCTAAAAAAATGGTTTATAATGTTAAGATCCTCTAAGATCCTCATAGAGTGCAGTAACACAAGGCTTTGTAATTTCAAGGACATAAATAGTTTAATGATTTTGAAAAAATATAAAATTAATATCATGAATTTTGAAAAAAATGTTTCACACTAGAAAAATGGGTTTTCTACAATTGTGAAATTTTTCTTAAGGAAATTCTATCATTAAGGTACTCAACACCTGCACTAACATACAACTATTAGAAAAATCAAATTTCACATATTTATTCATAAAATCTATAAATAAAAATTATATATTTGGTAAGCTAATTCAATTTCCTACATTTCCTCTTTTACACCATATAGAAATTCATTTTAAAGTACCTCGAATAATTCCTCCAAGTTAACAAATTGCTATTTTTCCATGTTTGCATTGCCACTAACATGTCATGAGAGACCATCATTAGCTTGCACCTAACATATAGTCAATTGTGTCTAGCTCGGGTGGTTGAGAGGATAATTTTTTATCCTCCTCATGCAATTTCAAATCCCACTTTATGACAAGTTTTCCCTTCATGGACCAATTAGGGCTAGCAAGGTATCAACAATATCATTTTTTCTTAAGTGCCCGTGTGTGCATGCATGTTTACACATACACACACCTAGGTTCAAATACCACTTATGACATTTTCTCCCTTTGTGGACCAATTAGAGCTAACAAAGTGCCAACTATCTCATTCTCGCTTAATTGTTTAAGGGTGGGATGAGATGTTGATTTTGCACGCGCGTGCATGTGTGTATGTGTGTTCTTATAATTCCAAGGAATAACTCAATCAATTAAAACATTAGCTCAAGGAATGTTGGTTGAGAAGAAGGCCACAGGTCACAGGTTCAAATCTAATTGATTCCTTCAAAGTTACTTGTTATTGTGGCTAATGGTTTAGTTTCCCTCCATCCAAATATTTTATGGAAGAGAGGGGGATCCCATGAGATATCCTTTGGAAAAATATATGTGTTTCAAGTAAATAATCTCACCCCACCCTCCCACACTTAAACAAAGAACACGTGTGTAGGTACCAAGCAAACCCTCACAAAGCCCTCCCCCTTCGTCCTTCGACTTTCTATATTGGAGGAAAATAATTGTAGCGACATAAGAAGCTTGTAACCCAAAAGGAAATTATGAGATTTGATCATGAGACCTTTGTGGGGAAAAAAGCATTTATCAATCTATCTAACCCTTGGGAATTTGTTTTTTTCATCAGAAATTTCCTTGGGAAAACCCTTTAGGCACTTCCTCATACTCTATGAACGGTGCCCAAGATCAATGTTGTTGGTGAACAACATGTACACCTAACGTGGATTCAACCTCTTGACCTCCTTACCCAATATAACTTTGGCATGGAAAGTTAAACTACTTAATGTAACCCTAGAGTATTTTACATAGTTATATAAAAATTTCATAAATAAAATTTATATTTTTTAAAAAACTAATTTAATTTTTCACATTTTATCATCTTACATCAAATTTAACTTCATTGTGGATATACATCAAATTATCTCTCCATGTTAATAGATTAATTTTCTTCCTTTACCATTAACTAACGCATGTGATGGAGCCTTCACTTTTAACTTTTACTTAAAACTTAAATTATATGTACAAATTTACACTAAAATATCTCTCCTGTTAATAGATTTATTGTATTCTTCTATTACCATTAACTAATTCCTCTATGATGTATCCTTGACTTTTAACTCACTCTTAAAAACGTTCATATGTATAAATTTACACTAAAATATCTATGTATATTAATAGATTTATTTTCTTCCATTATTATTAACTAATACCTCTCTAATTTAGCTCCTACTAAGCTAAACCAAATGTTTATTAAAACATTTATACATATACATGAAAATGTTTATTAAAACATTTATACATATACATGAAAACCTTTATATGTACAACTCCTACTAAAAACCTTTATATGAGGGTGGGGTCATTTAACTCCTACTAAAAACCTTTGTACATACAACTTTACACAAAAATGCTTATATAAATAAGCAAAGTTGTTTATATAAATAAACGTAGTGAGGTCATAACAAAATTCCACACATATACATGACACTATCACATAATTGCATAAATATATTACGAGGATGGAGGGAATTATATGAGGATGGAACCATTGACTAAACTAAATCAAATGTTTATTAGAAATTTTGCACATATAAATAATAATATTAGGTAATTGTATAAATAAAATCAAATAAAAATATTACATAATTGCATAAATAAAATTAAAATGAAATATTATGTAAAGGATTAAGCTGCATAGAAAACTAAACATAAGCTTTTATATAACATAGAGAACTAAACTAAGACAAATGTTTATTAGAATTTTTTTTCTACACCACAAAATTTAAATTTAAATCATAAAAACTAAACCTCCACACCATGCCAACCCACCTGCCCTACAAAACCTGCCCTACAAACAACTGAAAAAATATAAAAATAAAAATATAAAAATAAAACTTAGCCCCTCATTAAATATAGGAAAAGAGAAAAAGAGTTTCATTAAATTAAATTTGTAACTTGAGCTGCACTTATAATCTAACCTGTAAATGTCAACACTACACATCGCAAGAAAATATAAAATTTAATTAAATTGATGAAAATACAATGTGCATATATTGTGGAAAAAATATAAGGAGGTAGGAGGTAATAGAGTATGTATACATCTTTATATTTATGAGGTAATGAGGTAATAAAGTATGTATACTTCCTTATTTCTGTATTTGAATTTATAACTTTTTATAAAGAAATACATGTTTTTAATCATTAAAACTTGGATTCTGAAATTGAATTGTGCATAAACTTTTTTGAATTGGAATGAATGAAATTGTAAATCTAAACACTGAAGGAAAAAATTAAAAACAAAATATAGAATTTTTATTTGAAAGCATATATTATATTATGAGATCATTGACGATAATAATAATAATAATAATTTATTTTTAAAGTCATAGCCAAGCCAGCACACCAAATAGGTGTATGAGACCCCCTCGTTTGTGGGACAAGGGACCCCCCTTCGCCCAGCGATTTGACGAAAGTATACATACCTTACCCCTAACTGGTACCTGTGACTTCTTAAGAGGAAACACATGTTCTTAACCATTAAGCCCACTCAAGCTGTATAAGCCATACCAACAATAAGGTTACGTCAACCATAAACCAGAGTACATACAATCTTAGGCCCATGAGGCAGTAAGAACAGATATCTAAGCCTAGTTGTGTACATAAACAGAGAAAAACACGTTGATCTTTATTCAATTCCCTCACCGTGTAGGTAATGAAATTGGCCCAAATTTTTTATACGCGGAAACTGCAAAATTATTGTATAAGTAGTCGCCATTAATAAGAAAACTTCAAGCTTCGTCTCTCACAACTTACCGATTTTTTTTCTTTGATTTCTTCGGCCATGGACGATCTATGTTGCATCGGGCATGGCAGTGTAATTCTTTGTCAGGCATTATGGAGAATCTGCGCAGGAATCGAAGATGACACCGGCCACTCGGGTTGAAGCAGAGTCAAGTTTGAAGCAAAGCTCAGCCCTCGGAGTTGGCTGCCTACTGCCCATCCATTCATTCATTAAATAAAGGTAATAAGCTCTCACCCCTGCCGGGAAAATTGACTGAAACCTTAAAAAAGGAACGATAGTCCATGACGAAGGATCGTGGCAATTTCTGCACTGGCTTTTTCGCTCACGAACAAATTTATGTACAGATAATATACTCAGCATATTTTCTTGTTCCATTTCTCCTGTGTAAAAGAGATTCGTGTCGCAGTTCAGATGGAACAAAGTCAGTCAAGTCAAAAACGGTGGGGAATCGACTACGTACCATCCAATTAATTAAGAGTCGGTGAAGTGTTTTTGTCTTTATCGATAAAACGAGGCACAGCAGTTAAATCGTCGCTGGTGAACGCCGAAAGGTTGATAAGATGAAATGAATTCTTAAAAGAATATATTAAATTTTATTATTGATTAACAAATAAACGGTTGAGCTTCATTTATCTGGTGTTAATATTTTAATTTTTGTTAATCACTTAAGTGGTAATCACTTAGCTATCAAAGTAATTTTTAAATATGATTAGGTAAATGTAAAAAAGTAAACACATAAAAGGATGTATTTATCATAGCTAGGAAGTTAATGATTTAAATCACATCCATTTATTTTGTGTGACTACTAAGAATATTTCAGTCATATTTAATCCTGTCCATAGAAAACTTATTAAGCACTAAACCCCTATTAAATCTGCCCATTGTCAATAGGTGTACACCTTTCGACATAATTAAAAGATAAAAAGTTTATGGATTTAAAAAAAAAATTATGTACTTAACATTGTAAAAGAATGGTGTTGAAAAAGTTTTAAAAATATTTTTAAATTACTATAATTATATAATTATAATGAAAGCTAAAAAAAATTATGAATATTATGAATGTTTATATTGTAATATATATTTTGAAATTGTAATTTAATATAAGTGTATATATAGATATTTTTGAAAAAGTTTTTAGTGTTATAAAGATAACAAAATTTTTAGTCCCATCATTTTTTATGAATTGTTTATTATGGAGTTAGTAAGAAAATGTTTTTATTTTAATAAAGTTGATTTTCTTTTATAAATTAGTCAAAACAAAGAAATATTTTTATCTTCTAGATTATGGTTGGTCAATATATAAATTGGAAGAGCAGTCATGGTATACAAATTACACAGAAAATAGAATTGTATTACTCTATTGCACTCAAATACATCATACTTAAATAAGTGTTGTGAGATGCAACTTATTCTAATCTTAAAGAGAGAGGTTGAGAAAATCTCTCAATAGCCTCCAACAATCTCAAACAGATTCAAACTGAATCCAAACCAATTCTTTTGTAAGCAATATCTCTAATAGATCACCTCCCTATAATATCATAATTTTTTGTTATCCTCTAATTATTTATCACACCACACTTTCTCCTTAAATTTAAATCTAATTTAATATCTTTAATATTATCATTACTTTGCAAAGTAACCTCTTCCTTTATTAGTGAATGATTTAACCAAGACTTGGCATCTTTATGCCAACCCCACTTGAGTCAGTAATGGTTTTGGATGGAGTTCGAAGCAATCTTAGGAAGCCTCGTGTCTTCCATGTTGTTTATCTTGTTCATGTACATTAGGTATTTAGTCATGCTCTTAATGGGAGGAAGACTTGTTTCTATGAGGAGAATAAGATAGGGTGTATTGACTTTAATTTTGAGATTATAAGTTATAAAACACTTTTAGATTCTCTTTATAGTTATCCACGATTCTCTAAAGATGTTGCACACCCAAACTTCACAACCATATAAGATAACATGAATGATAAGAGTTTTAAAGAGGATTTTCTTCTTATCCTATAGTCAAAGGTCTAGTGATTTACAATTGTTTTCAAATACATGATAAGTTTTCCATTCTCCATTTATCTTTTTCTCAATGCTATAGTTTCAGTCAAGCTTGTGATGAAGATCAATTCCCAGATATTTGTATGAAGTTACTTCCTCCATGTTGTTGTTGTCATACACAAAATTAGCATAAGTGATCATTTTGGATTTAATTATCATAACCTTCGTTTTGTGAGTGTTAATTATCATAACATTATAAATTCTATAGAAAACCCCCAGGACATTAGTGCAAAAATAGGTCATAAAATTTACAATTGAGGTAGAACCCTTCCCATTTTAAGAAAAAATGACAGAACTTAGAGTAGGAACATTTAGATCCGATTGTGGAAGAGCCTTGACTAGGGATGATGATGCTTCAAAGATGCCCATATCTTACTAGGAAAGCGAATCGTAGCTTGGTCAGAGTCATAGTACTTCAATTTGAGTCCATAGAGCAACACATTTATCCTGGAGTTGTTGGATTCTTTGACGTTGTTGCACTGAAAACTTTAAAACCATAAAAACCTAAGACTAAAACCTGCTAAATTGAATTTGTGAATAATGATCAGTGGTGATCAAATCCCCTATTTCCTTCTCCATCAAATCTATCTTCTTATTCCAACATCCAAAGGTGTCTTTAGCCATGATTACTCTCTCATGGAAAAAACATAAAGTAGGGAAGGAACACTAGAGAAACCACCCATAGTTTCTCCCAACGAGCAAAGGATGCCATGATACATGAGAACTCTCTCCCTATAACAAATCCCAACACATACGAGTGGTGCTCCGGTTAGGTGAAACTCAACTTTCGATATCCACCTACGGGCATCATGTTTAAAATTAATTAATATGAATAAGATAAGTATTTTTTTGTTTAATAGATTTAGTTAAAAAATATTTACAGTTATTTGTGTAGTCACAAATAACATGGCCATAAACATTAGATAAATGTGTAAATGGGATTGAATACATGTCAAAAATCCCCATTTACTTAGCATTGACCTTTTAAATATACCTATAAAATTTCACGTGTAAAAATATAATATAATTAAACATCACATAGTTCAAGAGTAGAGTATAATGGGAAAAAAATAGGATATTTAATGGGAAAGAATATTTGGGATTGATATCTAATTAGTAATAAGTGTAGATTTAATGGTTAAAAAAATGTGTTTTTTTAAGATCATTATTCAAAACCAAAGTAGGACAGAGTCATGTTGATTAATTAATATTAACTTGATGTGATGATGCTAAAATGATATGTTCCCCTTGACATAGTACCACATATGAAAGTGTTTGTTAATGTCTTGACTTTGGTAAAGTTTATGCTAATACTAACTACACGCATTTAAAAAAAAAAAATCATACTCTAAATCATTAATGATAGGCCATGAATAATTAGGAGTGGGATCAAGTGGCCCCTTCCCTCTGCTTATAAAAAGGGTTAAGTGTAAGAAATTTCTCTTAACTTGGTTGGTAGGTTAATGTACCTCCTCTATATCTTTTCTCCCATAACTATGTTAACCTAATCACTTAGTTAATCCTTTGAATATTTTGATCATCAAGAACCATATGACTTATGTTAGTAATATATGGGTCTCTCGAACTTGCACGAATTAAAAGGTTGTCAAACCCAAAAAAACTTCTAAGTTATATGAATTATAACATTTTTTAATAAAAAAATATTTCCATTATATAATAAATAATATTTTGCTTAATTTAAAAAGTTTATATATTAAATCTTTAAAAGTAGCACCAAATTATAAATACTTTCTTCACCTGATAAGATATTGAATTATGTTTTAATTAATGTCGAGGACTTCACCATATACTATGGCCTTTCTTTGGGTAAGATGTTATATAGAGTTTCTTTGGTATAAGGGTTTTGCTAAGATGTACATATTCTATGGTATAAAGGTTTTGCTCAGAGGTTATATGTATTTTCGCTTTTTAGATATGTTAGAGATAGATTATGGATTTTTTTTAAACTAAAGTGTTATATAATTTTTAATAAAAATATATTAAAATGTTTGAAATATATTTAATATTTAAAAATATAATTATTTAAATAAAAAATAAATTATAATATATAAATAAAAATATTATATTTTTAAATATTTATTTTAAATAAAAAAATAAATTATAATGTATGAAAAAAATATTTTATTTTTAAATATTAATGTTTTAAAATATATGTAAAATTTAAATTAATTTATATATATTAAAATTTGAAATTTGAAATATTAATCAAATTAAAATTAATTTTAAAAATATTATTGAGAAAAAAAAATTAAATATATCTCAATCACATGGTAAATAATAACTATATTTAATTTTAAGTTGGGGGGTTCTGGAAGGAAAGAAAAAGCAACAGAAGGATTGGACCTGCTCAATTAATTGTAAATTTTTCTACCTAGTGAATATATGTTGAGAAAGAGCAAGGGCCCTCAAGGAATGCTCTAAGTGATGGCGAGCGAAAGACTGAGGAAACCCTAGCCCCCAGCCGCGCGAAGCAGACTTTAATACCAGCTACAGAAAAAACGAGGCGAGCAGCCGAAGGCACAAAC
>JZKD02S2098605.1:0-37890 GCA_000966675.3 Picea glauca
ATTTTGGGATTTTTTCCCAGATTATGTAAAACTATTTGATATTATCCACAAGGAAGTTTTACCTTGTGAAGAGACCTATATATACTTATGATTTTTGTAATAATGTTCATCCTCAATTGTGGGAGAACAAGGATATGGAGTTCTAATACAGACTGGAGCAGAATTGATGTTTTGTCATAGCTTTAGCTTCTCAATATATCAACATTTTGTTTCATGTTTAGTATATCACTTTGTTTATGGTTTATGATTACTTTAGCTATCTAAATCAAATGCAAATGATATAATTTTGATCACTGATTATCCATATCTTGTTTCTTCCAAATAGATAAAAGACATAACAATTGTTAATTTAGTTTGTGAATGATAGTTTTATCTTCTTCATAAATTGAATTGTTATATATAAATTTTTTTGCACAATAGGTTTTTCTTATTGCAGGAGTTTATAATCATAAGATTGTTATGATTTTCTTTTATGTCTTGTTTGTCCCGTAAAACACTTCAAGAAGCAGCATAGCTGATCGTTTACGAAAATATTAAGGACTAAACGGTGTGAGTTTCCCTCCTCCAACCAGCTTAAGGAGTCATCATACACAGGGCAGACTTGGAGCGTTTCCAGGTCAATTAGTTTTTTGTTTACTGTTTTCATTAAGTAGTTTAATTTAGATATAATATTAATTAGATTTATATTAGATTGTTTAATTTCAGTAAATATATTAGATCGTTTAATTTCAGTAGCTTTTTATTTCTTCCTTTCATAAAATATAAAAATCAAAAAGAGATTCTTGGCTGTCTTAAGGCAGCAAATACATGAGTTTTGCAGGTTTTAATTAAATCTGTAGGTTGTTTATAGTGTACATTTGTGAATAAGAAATATTATAGCTGCTAATTAAATAGCTTATTTGAATTATTATAATTGTAGTTAGTCAATTGTAAATAATAGTTAGAATAGTTTGATTTAGTTTTAATTTAATTTAGTAATTTGTTTTAATTAGGTTAGTATATTAATTAGTTAGTTTAGTTTGTTTCATTAGTTGTAATTAGTTTAGTGTCTTTCAGTTTGTTTTAGAGAGTTTAATTTGTTTGTTAGTTTAGTTAGATTAGTTAATTCAGATCAGTTTTCTCTTTGGTTTTCTTAGGAGACCTTAGAGCGGCCAACGGAGCCGTTAAACTCCTCAAGGTGGTTCATTCCAAACGACTTGGGTTATTTAGACAACCCCGGACCGGTTCCACTCTCCCAGTTGACGGACGGCCAATTTCACCCATCAACACAAGGTCTATGGTTGGGTGGAGAGTTGTCCCCCACTTTTTGTTGTGGTTTTCAAGTTAGTGACCAAGGTATGGATACATTCCTCAAGTCACTTGTTACATGTAATATGGTTTCTTCACCAAAGGTAAGTTCCTTACCTCTCACTGCCTCTCTCAATAAGAATTTCAATGAAGATTCAATGGGTAATTTTGTATTTCCTTTAGTAGATCCAGCTATTACATGGCTANTAAATCAAATGCAAATGATATAATTTTGATCACTGATTATCCATATCTTGTTTCTTCCAAATAGATAAAAGACATAACAATTGTTAATTTAGTTTGTGAATGATAGTTTTATCTTGTTCATAAATTGAATTGTTATATATAAATTTTTCTGCACAATAGGTTTTCCTTATTGCAGGAGTTTATAATCATAAGATTGTTATGATTTTCTTTTATGTCTTGTTTGTCTCGTAAAACACTTCAAGAAGCAGCATAGTTGATCATTTACGAAAATCTTAAGGACTAAACGGTGTGAGTTTCCCTCCTCCAACCAGCTTAAGGAGTCATCATACACAGGGCAGACTTGGAGCGTTTCCAGGTCAATTAGTTTTATGTTTACTGTTTTCATTAAGTAGTTTAATTTAGATATAAGCTTAATTAGATTTATATTAGATTGTTTAATTTCAGTAAATATATTAGATCGTTTAATTTCAGTAGCTTTTTATTTCTTCCTTTCATAAAATATAAAAATCAAAAAGAGATTCTGGGCTGTCTTAAGGCAGCAAATACATGAGTTTTGCAGGTTTTAATTAAATCTGTAGGTTGTTTATAGTGTACATTTGTGAATAAGAAATATTATAGCTGCTAATTAAATAGCTGATTTGAATTATTATAATTGTAGTTAGTCAATTGTAAATAATAGTTAGAATAGTTTGATTTAGTTTTAATTTAATTTAGTAATTTGTTTTAATGAGGTTAGTATATTAATTAGTTAGTTTAGTTTGTTTCATTAGTTGTAATTAGTTTAGTGTCTTTCAGTTTGTTTTAGAGAGTTTAATTTTTTTGTTAGTTTAGTTAGATTAGTTAATTCATATCGGTTTTCTCTTTGGTTTTCTTAGGAGACCTTAGAGCGGCCAACGGAGCCGTTAAACTCCTCAGGGTGGTTCATTCCAAACGGCTTGGGTTATTTAGACAACCCCGGACCGATTCCACTCTCCCAGTTGACGGACGGTCAATTTCGCCCGTCAACACAAGGTCTATGGTTGGGTGGAGAGTTGTCCCCCACTTTTTGTTGTGGTTTTCAAGTTAGTGACCAAGATATGGATACATTCCTCAAGTCACTTGTTACATGTAAGATGGTTTCTTCACCAAAGGTAATTTCCTTACCTCTCACTGCCTCTCTCAATAAGAATTTCAATGAAGATTCAATGGGTAATTTTGTATTTCCTTTAGTAGATCCAGCTATTACATGGCTAAATTTTTGCTTGTATAATTCTTTAATAATCTGGGCCATTACAAGGGGTTTTCTTAACGGGTAGATCTTCTAACAACGCTTGCATGACTTTGAGGTACTTCTTGTTGTTGTTGTTGTTGTTGAAGAACATTTTTATTTTTTGGCACCTCTGAAATTTCATTTTCGGTGATTTCATCAAGCAACATGTATTATGTGTTTTACTTTTCTTGTTTATTTCCCTACCACTGATATTTGTACATGAATTTCTCATTGAATACCACATCTCTACTCCTAATGATTTTGTGATTTTCATAATCCCATAAGTGAAAACCAAAATCATTAACTCCATCTCCAATAAAAGTACACTTATTGGATTTTACCTCAAGCTTTGTTCTATTTTCTCTATCAGTATGGACAAATGCTTCACAACCAAGAGTCTCCATAAATGAGTAGTTTACCTTTCTACATGTCCATGTCTCCTCTGGAATGCCACCGTCTGAGGAACTTGAAGGCCCTCTATTTAATAAGTAAATATTTGTATCCACATCTTCTGCCCAAAATTATAAGGGTGATCCTGCATGCAATCTCATACTCCTTGCATGTTCCATGATTGTCCTATTCATCCCTTCTGACACACCATTTTCTTGTGGTGTTCCTGGAAACATCTTCTCTTTATGAATCACGTGGTATGAAAAATAACTATCAAAGTCCTTGTTGTAGTATTCACCTCCATTATCTGATTTGAGATACCTCCACTTGTTTCATGTCTGAATCTCAACCAAAGATTTCCATTTCTTAAAAGTATAAAAAACGTTAGATTTTTTTTAATGCAATAAACCCAAGTTTTCCTAGTTGCATCATCATTAAAAGTAACATAATAATAAGAGCCACCAAGAGATGATACCTACATTTGGTCCCCATACATTTGTATGCACAAGCTCTAACTTTTTACTCTTCTTTTCCTTCCCAACTCTGAGAAATTTGACTCTCTTATGTTTTCCAAAAACACAATGCTCACAGAAATCTAAATCAACTTGCTTCAAATATGGCAACAGATTTCTTGAGTGGAGAATATGCATCCCCTTCTCACTCATGTTCCCAAGCCTATGATTCCAAAATGGTGTATCTGGTCATGTAGAATCTAAAGCAATAGAAAAGACATCATTACTAGTACATAAATACCATGTACCTACCTTTTCTCATAAAAGAGATAAAACAACGTGCCATGCACAACAAATAACCAGCAGACAGGCACATTAGAATACATATCTCAGAGATAATTAAATACACAGTGGAATACATTAAACAGAAAATGCAGAGATCACTTATCTTTGCAAGTAAACGTTCACCAACTGGCTGCAAACCAAAGACATTCCTCCCAACCATAGACATTGTTGTTCATTTACTCTCAACAGCAGGTCACCCCCGAGCCAGGGATATGAATCCACAAGGACAGGTCCTAGGACAAGTCTAAATACACAGTAGTTGGCTAAGTAGCTCCCAGGTTTCCCAACCTCACAACAATCCTAATTTCCATCTCTCTTTCCCCCTCAGCCTGCACAACCCCAAGAAATGAACACCTTTCTCTGCCATGCAGTCCCTGAGGCTCTTCCATTTCTCTCTAGGGCTCCAGTGCTACTGGTCAGAAAATATCCCTACTGTAAATTCCAAGGAATCTCAGTTGTGGACAGTTCCATCCGAACTTCCATCAAGTTCATGCACACAAGCATCCATTCCCTCCGGGAATGATCGGTAAATCATTACAGCCATTCAACAATGGCTCTCCTCTTCCTTCCATTTGTTTCCATGCTCAGCCCAAGAGCACACAAACTAGCAGTAGTGAGTGAAGAGGAAGAAGAATGAGTGAACCAGTGAGAAGAGGATGAACCAAGGGAAGAATGACCCCAAAACAGCCCCCAAGGGATGTTTAAATAATTACATGAAGACAAGAGCCACATGGCTTCCCTCCCAAGAAGCTCATGTAACCCCCTCTTCTCCATAAAATCAATTATGGGTAAATAAAATAATAATAGCAAGACTTAGCCCCTCAAGCCCCCCTCTCTCGTGGAATCATAGCCCCCTATCTCTTTTGTCGTTGTCGGTCTTGCAGCTAGCGGTGTATTTTATTAATGTATAGGAAGTGTTACATTTCCTAGGCACTCTGGCCCCTTTTCAACTTTACCATCTCACTAGCCTAAGTCATATTTACATAAAACATTATAGTTTATAAGGGTTAGAACCGGGATGTTACATCCCCCTCCCCTTATTTTTCCATTGTCCGTAGTGCACAACACCATTCCAATGTTATTAACATTACAATTCCAGGCCCTCTGGCCTTAATTCACACAGGCAATCCAGCCCAATCTTATATACATAGGCACTCTAGCCTAAAACATGTATGCATAGGCATTCTGACCCAAAACATGTATGATGATCTTTAGAATTTATATTTTTGACAACAGTTCCAACCAACAAACTCTCCTTCCCTCTAAGCCCTACATAACCCAAATAAATGAACCCCTTTCTCTCCCATGCAGTCCCTCAGACTATTCCACTTCTCCCTGGCTTCAATGCACTCGGCAAGGAAGTTTCAGAGTTGTGGGTTCCAAAACTCTAGTTGTAGCAATTCCATTGGACTTTCTTCCTCGCATGCCTTTGTCATTTAGTTTCTCCAAAATCACCTTATTTTCTCTCATAGTCTGGTACTTCTCTAGATCTTCAACATTCATGGTTTTCCTACAATATTTCAAATTAACAAGCATGTCAGTTCAAAATTTGTTCATAAATTTATCATTCTTTCTCATATTGTAAGAGTAAATTTTCATAATCCAATACAATACTTATCTGTGTGGTTCATGTATCTGCATCCATATGGTTGTCTCGTTAACTGGACTCATTGTTTTCCTTGACGTACCCACTGTGTGCATGACCCCAATCAAGAGCTATCAAAGTCTCATCTTCCTTGTGGTCACTCACTTTACAAGCCCATGCTCAAGCATCCCCTTTTCTGCTATCCAGTCCCTCAAGAAATCCATCTTGCCTGACCAAGGTTCTCTTGCACAAGAATTTTTCTAGGGATACAAGTTTCTCATGTCGCAACAGTAGCCTTTTCCATTCTTTCCATCTTGCATATCCAACATCTAATTTGTATTATACACATACAGTCATCATGAGATATCATTATAACCATTTCAAACATAAATGTCAAATATGTTTTATACAAGAAAATAAAATTTTCCAAGAATGATCTTTCTGCTCATAATGGTTGGCTCTACAGCTGTAGATATTGTTCTTCCTTATGGGCTTACATCCCTTCCATATCCAAGACCAATCTACCTACAATTTCTTCAATTTACATTCGGCCAAAACAATTCGTCAGTAATTATCAAATCATAATTCCAAAAACTATTTTATATAGGAAAAATAAAACTTCTATACATGAGCTTTTGCTCATAACAATTTGACTCTTGTAGCAATATGCATTGGTCTTCTTTATGGGCTTACAACACTGCCATATCCCAGGCCCCTTTCCTCCTGCAATTTCAACATTCCTCGGCCAAACAAATTGTCAATATCTCATGTACAAGATATATATTTTCATGGAAATGATTCAAAACAAAATCACAAAGTGCTCTCAGNCTTTCCCCCTCAGCCTGCACAACCCCAAGAAATGAACACCTTTCTCTGCCATGCAGTCCCTGAGGCTCTTCCATTTCTCTCTAGGGCTCCAGTGCTACTGGTCAGAAAAGATCCCTACTGGAAATTCCAAGGAATCTCAGTTGTGGACAGTTCCATCCGAACTTCCATCAAGTTCATGCACACAAGCATTCATTCCCTCCGGGAATGATCGGTAAATCATTACAGCCATTCAACAATGGCTCTCCTCTTCCTTCCATTTGTTTCCATGCTCAGCCCAAGAGCACACAAACTAGCAGTAGTGAGTGAAGAGGAAGAAGAATGAGTGAACCAGTGAGAAGAGGATGAACCAAGGGAAGAATGACCCCAAAACAACCCCCAAGGGATGTTTAAATAATTACATGAAGACAAGAGACACATGGCTTCCCTCCCAAGAAGCGCATGTAACCCCCTCTTCTCCATAAAATCAATTATGGGTAAATGAAATAATAATAGCAAGACTTAGCCCCTCAAGCCCCCCTCTCTCGTGGAATCATAGCCCCCTATCTCTTTTTTCGTTGTCAGTCTTGCAGCTAGCGGTGTATTTTATTAATGTATAGGAAGTGTTACATTTCCTAGGCACTTTGGCCCCTTTTCAACTTTACCAGCTCACTAGCCTAAGTCATATTTACATAAAACATTATAGTTTATAAGGGTTAGAACTGGGATGTTACATCCCCCTCCCCTTATTTTTCCATTGTCCTTAGTGCACAACACCATTCCAATGTTATTAACATTACAATTCCAAGCCCTCTGGCCTTAATTCACACAGGCAATCCAGCCCAATCTTATATACATAGGCACTCTGGCCTAAAACATGTATGCATAGGCATTCTGACCCAAAACATGTATGATGATCTTTAGAATTTATATTTTTGACAACAGTTCCAACCAACAAACTCTCCTTCCCTCTAAGCCCTACACAACCCAAATAAATGAACCCCTTTCTCTCCCATGCAGTCCCTCAGACTATTCCACTTCTCCCTGGCTTCAGTGCACTCGGCCAGGAAGTTTCAGAGTTGTGGGTTCCAAAACTCTAGTTGTAGCAATTCCATTGGACTTTCTTCCTCGCATGCCTTTGTCATTTAGTTTCTCCAAAATCACCTTATTTTCTCTCATAGTCTGGTACTTCTCTAGATCTTCAACATTCATGGTTTTCCTACAATATTTCAAATTAACAAGCATGTCAGTTCAAAATTTGTTCATAAATTTATCATTCTTTCTCATATTGTAAGAGTAAATTTTCATAATCCAATACAATACTTATCTGTGTGGTTCATGTATCTGCATCCATATGGTTGTCTCGTTAACTGGACTCATTGTTTTCCTTGACGTACCCACTGTGTGCATGACCCCAATCAAGAGCTATCAAAGTCTCATCTTCCTTGTGGTCACTCACTTTACAAGCCCATGCTCAAGCATCCCCTTTTCTGCTATCCAGTCCCTCAAGAAATCCATCTTGCCTGACCAAGGTTCTCTTGCACAAGAATTTTTCTAGGGATACAAGTTTCTCATGTCGCAACAGTAGCCTTTTCCATTCTTTCCATCTTGCATATCCAACATCTAATTTGTATTATACACATACAGTCATCATGAGATATCATTATAACCATTTCAAACATAAATGTCAAATATGTTTTATACAAGAAAATAAAATTTTCCAAGAATGATCTTTCTGCTCATAATGGTTGGCTCTACAGCTGTAGATATTGTTCTTCCTTATGGGCTTACATCCCTTCCATATCCAAGACCAATCTACCTACAATTTCTTCAATTTACATTCGGCCAAAACAATTCGTCAGTAATTATCAAATCATAATTCCAAAAACTATTTTATATAGGAAAAATAAAACTTCTATACATGAGCTTTTGCTCATAACAATTTGACTCTTGTAGCAATATGCATTGGTCTTCTTTATGGGCTTACAACACTGCCATATCCCAGGCCCCTTTCCTCCTGCAATTTCAACATTCCTCGGCCAAACAAATTGTCAATATCTCATGTACAAGATATATATTTTCATGGAAATGATTCAAAACAAAATCACAAAGTGCTCTCAGAATTGTTTACAACTATAATTCAATTACTTCTATTAATCCAATTATCAATTGGAATGAACTCATCATTACATACACATGTATTATCAGTCATGCAGACTTTTCATAATGCAACATTTAATAAGATGACAATCAATGTGCCAATACTCATGGTCACATCTACACAATGCATCTATGCATTGACTACATAATACCACATAACTATGTCATGTATTCCACCATGATGAGTTGGAAGGTCTGGCCAACGATTCAGCACATCATCCACACACTTCCTACTGCTTGCCTAACTATTTGGTTACCTTCCTTTTCCACCCAAACACAACACCAAGAATATAATACTTAAGTGCTCCTTCGGTGTTGGCAAAGAGGTTTCAATCCAAACATCATATATACAGTAGATACTAATGAGCACTCACATAGCGCTATATCCCTTTCATATCCAACCATATTATGGTCTCACACATGACTAGCTCTATGGATATAAATTGTTATATAAGGAATATGTCTCCTAAATTACCTGGTTATGATCCCATAACCAATCATAACATAATATGCAACTGACATTTTATCTAAGTGCATTATATCATCAACAACACTTACACATGTTGGGCCTTCGGCCATTACATATCAATTTAAATACTAAAAATTAACTGAGGGAATCCTTACCTCGATCCCCTTCAACATGTATGCATCAACAGAAACTAAATGCATACATGCCTAGTTGTTACCAACCTACTTGTTGTTGTCTAACCAAATGATATTTGTAGAAGCTCACAGACTTCCCCCTTCGTCATTTTGATCACCATTCCTGCTATCCTCATGGGTCTTCACCTCCATGGAAATTATAAGAAACAACAACATCCACATATTTAACCCTATTGTATCATTTTTTATGAATACATAATCCATCCTTAGTCATACTCAAACATTATTTCATAATAACAGACTATTATAAGTTCACCATCATGTTATATGCATATCCAAGCATGTACATATGCAAAATTACACATCTATATGCACCAAGCATTTACTGTCAGCATGCCTACTAATGCTTATGCAATTTAACTTCATTGTATGCTTCATGCACTCTAGTGAATTTCTTTTTCAATTCACTTATTTATTTATATATTTATGTTGTAGTTGGTTGTCCTTGAATTCCTTTAGATCCTTGATGCCTTGCGTGCTCCCATTCTTCTCATCTGCACTATGGTTCCTTAGGTCTGAACACTTTTCCAACCACATTCCACTTGGCCATTCTTTCCCACTTAGTACCATTCCCCAATGGAAATCCATTTTCATTCAGTGCCACTTTTGAAGTGAGAGAGAATTCCAATTCATCTGCATTGGCATCCTCCTTCCACTGTGAACTCTGATTTAATCTTTTAGACAGTAGATAAGTCATATCTAACAAATCCTTCCCTGGAACTCCAATGCTTGACACAGAGATTATTCACACACCACCTCTTAAGCTCTTTGTTTCCTTCCATATCAAGCTTGCAACTGTCTACACATCTCTACCTTCAAGGCTATGGAGCCTTACTTTTCCTTTCTATGCCCATTAATGACATTATTCACCTAATAGATTCATRTCCCATGTGAGAATTCTTTMTTTTGTAGTACCTCRTCCAACTTTTGTAAGMAAAGTCATGCCTCCATGACCCTAACATCTGATCCTATTCTTGAATTAATCTRTTTATACCTCTAATCCTGATAAACCTGCAAGCAGCCATCTTGTTAGAGYTATACATATCACACAAAAATTGTCAATTAAATTTACAGGTAMCTTTTCATTTAAGTGATAATATTATTCTTTAATTAATATCATTTTTCCTTTTTATATGAATTAACTCTTTTTTAATCATGATTGTGTGTCGGTTCTTTTGTCTTCGTGAGTTAATCACAGACATGGATCGACTCATTATATCGTACTCATGATTTTTTTGTGTTCTCAGTTCACAAACAGATCATATTTTGACCCTTTATCAATTCTTTGTATTATTCCAGTGTTAACTCTATGTTGAATTAAATCTTTATGAAGTGCTTCCTTCAAACCATTTACATATGACTAGATGTGAAAAACCACGAGCTTATTGATTTGAGAATACCCTTTTCTTTTCCCTTTGTTTCTTAATGTAGACCCCCTTCTCCTAAGGCTAAGCGACCTCCCTGTCAAGGGTCCTCAATCCCGAGCTGAATTGGATCTCCGAAACCTTGATGGTTTCATTCTATATCTAAACATAGACCCTTTCGGCTTTCTGGTGTAGGTCCGATGGCCCCCATGACCTTCTCTTTCTCCCTTGCAAAAAATATCAGAGTTGGAGCTAGCTCATTTTTATCTTGGCCCCTCCTTAGATGTGACCTTAGGTGGTGACCTCACGCAGATGCGCGATTGCGGGCATGCTCAAAGGTGGTTTGGAACCAAACTACTTTTCGCCCCGCAATTCACCTCGAGCCACCACGTGTCCTTTTTCCAAAACCATGGTCTCAATTGTGGCCCTCCCTCAAATTCGTAAAGCCTGAGCACCTCTTGTCCCCGCAATGTGAGGTGACCGTTGAACTTGCTATTTTGACGATGCTTCTAAATGGATGACTGAGATTTACCTCTTGGGAACCATCAATTCAAATTTACCTCTCCCAATCGATGGTTATGGTCGTTTCAGGATTTCAGACTTCGAAATTCTCAAATCTCAAACTTTACTTCCCTTGAGATACACAGGATTCTTCCACGCGTCCTTTTGAATCGAATGGTGGGGAATTACTTCGAACGATCAACGTTTACTTCAGGTCCTTACCCGGAATCCACAGCTTCACTCCACATGTTCTTATGATCTAACGGTTCAGGTCTACTTCGGACGATTCGACAGTCGATGTTTACTTTGGGTCCTTACCCAGAATCCACAGCTTCACACCACCTGTTCTCCTGATCTGACAATTCAGGTCTACTTTGGATGATCTGACAGTCGACGTTTGCTTCGGGTCTCGGACTCTCCAGGCTTCGGGATTTTCAACTCTCAACTGAAAATTCTTGGATTAATTTCTCCGGAGTCCACGATCCATCGCCATGTAGCGAAATACTATAAGCGGACACGTGGTCCAATCAAACAGGTGACACATGTCACGTCCTATCTGACATTTCAATCATCTGCATGCTCAAAACATACTGACACGTGGCACACATCCCATGTGTCCACGTCATCCCCGGTAATGTCTGCAAGCCACGTCACTTCGAAAATTTTGGGGTCCACATCACCTCCTGGTGACATCATCGTGCCCCACCACTTCGGCGCTTTGGGCTTCGGAACTTCGAGAGTTTCCAAACTAGCACACTTCCAATTCTCCTGAAATCTGATTTCCCGAACCGGCCAAACTTCCGCCATGTGTCTCCCTTATCGGACGGCCCATATTAACCCTGGACTTCGGGACTTCGGAAGTTACCGCTACAAGGATCAATGGTTGCAATCCCTTCAGCCTTCGAACTTCGAAAAACTCAAACTTCAAATTTTTTTTTGAAATGTTTTTATCTGAATATCGCAATCTACTGACGCGTGTTTCCCATGGATCGATGGCTACAATTTCTTCGGGTCTTCGTAATTTGGAGAACTCAACTCTCAACCTTTTCTTTTCCCCGAAGAGTGTAGATTTATGCCGCGTGTCCTCTTGGATCGGACGATTGCAATTCACTTCGGATCTCCGAGGTCCAAAAATCTCAATTCTCAACTTCTCCTTGCTCGCCTTTTCCCGAAGTGCTTTCACCCAGAGCACATGATCGGTTGACGCATGTCCTCCTACAGATCGAAGGTCCCCGACTACTTATTCTCTTCAGAGGTTAGTCGCTCGAGTAATAACATGTCACATCACTGCATGCCTTTCAATTTGCGGGGGCACTCATTAGCGGTTTGGAGTAACCCACTTTTCGCCCTGCAATTCTCCTAATGCTGACACGTAACGCCTTGGTGAAACCATGGTTTGCATTGTGGGGTTTCCTTGCGAAATTATCTCCCATGCAACTTGGTTCCCCACAATGCCTCCTATCCATTGATCTCTCTCTCCCATGGGATCCGAAAGTTGTGACCTTAACCCTTGCTTCCTTTACATCAGATGACCCCTGTTCACTTGTCCTCTGATCCAACGATCTCAGATCTCTCCTGATCCTACAGTGGCAATCACTCCCGAATTTGAAGGGGGATGGTCACGATCCTTTGAACCCCTTACAGCTGAACTATGATGATTTAACTCCTACGTATATTCTACAATGCCATTCCTCCTAAGCTTTTCAACTTCACAGCCATAATTTGATCTCAACCATGAGAATCTGACCAATAGACCCGGCCCATACTAGCCTGGTGTTTCAACCAGAAGCTCTGATACCAATCTATAACATACCAGACCACCCAAAGTCTGGGTTATGCCACTTAAACAAGGTGCAATGCACCCAACCACTCGTAGGCTAGGCATGTTGCAGTCCCAAGACTCAGTTCTCTGATCTCTAATTCAAAAACAAAGGACTTATCAACAATGTTAGAAGCATGCACACCACATGCATAAGACAAGATCCATGTCACAACATAAAAGAGATAAACAATGTGCCATGCACAACAAATAACCAGCAGATATGCACATTAGAATACATATCTCAAAGATAATTAAATACACAGCGGAATACATTAAATAGAAAACATAGAGAGCACTTATCTTTGCAAGTAAACGTTCACCAACTGGCTGCAGACCAAGAACATTTCTCCCAACCATAGACATTGTTGTTCATTTACTCTCAACAATAGGTCACCCCCGAGCCAGGGCTATGAATCCACAAGGAAGGGTCCTAGGCCAAGTCTAAATACACAGTAGTTGGCTAAGTATCTCTCAGGTTTCCCAACCTCACAGCAATCCTAATTTCCAGCTCTCTTTCCCCCTCAGCCTGCACAACCCCAAGAAATGAACACCTTTCTCTACCATTCAGTCCTTGAGGTTGTTCCATTTCTCTCCAGGGCTCTAGTGATACTGGTCAAGAAAGATCCCTACTATAAATTCCAAGGACTCTCAGTTGTGGACAGTTCCATCTGAACTTCCATCAAGTTCATGCACACAGACATCCATTCCCTCTAAAAATGATCCGTAAATCATTATAGCTATTCAATGATGGCTCTCCTCTTCCTGTCATTTGTTTCCATGCTCATCTCAAGAGCACACGAACTAGCAGTAGTGAGTGAAGAGGAAGAAGAATGAGTGAACCGGTGATAAGAGGATGAACCAAGGGAAGAACGACCCCAAAACAACCCCCAAGGGATGTTTAAATAATTACATGAACACAAGAGCCACATGGACTCCCTCCCAAGAAGCTCATGTAACCCCCTCTTCTCCATAAAATCAATTATGGGTAAATAAAATAATAATAACAAGACGTATCCCCTCAAGCCCCCCTCTCTCATGGAATCATAGACCCATATCTCTTTTGTCCTTGTCGATCTTGCATCCAGGGGTGTATTTTATTAATTTATAGGAAGTGTTACATTTCCTAGGCACTCTAGCCCCTCTTTAACTTTACTAGCTCACCATCCTAAGCCATATTTACATAATACATTATAGTTTATAAGGGTTTGAACCAAGATGTTACAAAAAGTACCAACATAACCTCTATTGTTAGATCTATGACTTAATAATGAACGGTCGAGATTGACCATGAAATTACAATATAATACATAGGATCCCACGGCATCCAAAATCCCTAATCCATTCACCTAGATTAGATTAAAACATTAATTCCTTCACCGAAATTAGAAAACCATGGGCCAAAAAACTGTTTGCCAAAATCGCCAAAAACATGTACAAAAAAAATGCCCCAAAATTTTTTGTCAAAAAGAGAAAAAAAAAATTATGGCTTTGCCCCTGAACCCCCGGACAAGGGGACTAATTGTGTAAAGAATATAACACAAAACCCCACCAAGGTCTAGGATCCAAACGTGATTAAGACAAGACCTCTAAATTAGAAAGATAATCAGGCTCCACAACCAACAAAAACTACCTATCAATCTTCACATACAAAGTCAGATAGTGTTTAGGAACTCCAAGAATGTCATTTGGCATATGGTTTTGGACATTATACCTCCATAGATGATTTTAGGGGCTAAATTTCACAAATGGGCTAATTTTCCATGGTTTTCCCAAAAAAAGATTCACCAATTTTCATTTTTTCTAAAAATGATTCGCCCAAATTCCATAGAATAAATTTATTTTACCTCAAAAATCGCCAAATTTTATAGAAAGTATATAAAATCCTTAGAAATTTGAATATTTTTACAAAACTATCACCTAACATTTTTCATTTTGCATATTAAGGACTAGTAAGATTAACCCATGTTTCTACATTTTAATATAAATTTCCATCCTTAAAATCATCCATGTATTCCTCTAAATTCACGGTTGACATCTATGTTTGATAGGGTTAGGCAAGCTAAAAACTCAATATCCAATGTGAAGTTTTATCATGTTTTATGGGAAAATAATCCCATTGCGGATCCTTTTGCCAATGAATCCATTTTAAGAAAACATGGAGATATATTCATTAATCGTAAGGTTTACCATCAACCTATACCTTGAGTCAATGAAGGACGAACCATGTAGATCACCTTTAAGTGGGAATGTGGCCCATTTTAAGGATGGTGGATCACACAACAGAAGGTATAATGTGAAGCGACTTCTTCCTCCTCATTACATGCTTCAGCGCATATCCTTGTATGTCTATGAATATATGCATCATATTTGGCACAAGAACTATGTGATTATGGCATCATGGTTGGGCTTCTATGTGTGGCATTCCAGGTTTATAAGGTAAAGGTTGTTAGGATATTTAGACACTTAGGAGTTAGTTAAGATCAACTTGGTCCAATGTGTCTTTAGGTAAAAGTGTGGTTTTTTAGTATGCATTAGTATGCATTTCTAGTTAGGTAATCCGATGGTCACAATATGTTCCCGACATATAGTGATCTGATGGTTCATATTCTCCTCGATATTAATAGCTACATTGATCCACAGCTTAAAACCCGATTGGTCCATGATCTCTATTTAAAGAACATGGAGGGTCATTTAACAATGATCGATTGTGAGACACTCTCTTTTAAATCTCTCTCTAATATTTTTCTTTTGCATTAATAAATTGTTCCAAGTGGCCACGTTGACTGGGGCCTTGGATGTTTCCCCATAGGGATTTTACCACGTCAAACATAGATGTATTGATCTTTGATCTGGTTTTGTGAGTAGTTATTGAAGGTTTTTGTCCTATGTTGGAATACTTGTGTTATCAAACATGGTATCATAGCACATTTGAATACTCGCTCTCATTGTAGATTGATATCATGAAGTCGTGTTGTCGCATCTTTGGTTTCTACCATTTATACACATTTTTTGGGCTGAGCAGATTGTTCCATCACATCTGGAGCTCTCATTTCAATTAGGAACGCCTTTCTTTTCACTTGAAAAGGTTTCTTCTTTCCCAAGATACAACCATTTCAATCATATTCAAAGGTGCAAAGCCTGAATACACCCTTTTAAATTTTTGCAAAGATGTTATTTCAGTTTTATTTCAGTTTTTGCTTTTTTATTTTTGGGTTTCTCCTCCTTTTGATCTACATATGCACTTTTCCCTATGCTCTGCGCGATCTCAACAAATCAGAAATAGAGCAAAAAGGGTTTTTTTGTTTGCATATGCTCTTTGTCGTGTGCTCTGTGCGATCTCGGTAAATCAAAAACAGAGGAAAATTTTTCATTTTATGAGCAAGCTAACCAAGATATAACCCTTTTTGCCATTGAGAAGTGGAAATTTTTCCTTGTGTGAAAATATTTTTTATGGGAACGCTCTCCAAAGTTGTCTTCCACCACCATCACCACCACCACCACAACAACAACAACAACGATCATTCTTAACAATATAATGTGTTTTGCACTAGCTCACTTGGTTAAGAGTTACATTATTAAGTAAGAGATTTTGAGTTCAAGTCTCTTTTTTGCTACTTTTTTTGAAAAATGTTCATGCATCCATTGTAAAGTGTATTTCACTTAAATTATAAAAATGAATCACTATATGTAGCTTTAACATTTTATTTTAAATTATTTATTTTGCATGCAACTTTCATTTATAAAGTAACTTCATTATAAAAGTGATCATGCTTATTCTATAAAAGTGGGTCACTTCATAAGCAACTTATTTGTAAAATTGAGGTTGTTAGAAGAACGGGTATCACCATGTGGACCAACTTCTACTTGCCATGTGGTTCATTGGTTATTGTTTATGCATTTTTTCAAAAGGGCATAACTTTCACATCCGAAGTTCGTTTTCAATGTCGTTTTTTTTCAATATCTTTTCATCCAAACCATCAATTTCATCTTTTCCATTTTTTCAATGAATAACCTATTTTTTCAATATCTTTCCATCCAAACCATCAATTTCATATTTTTCTACATATTTAATATGACTTCTCACATGGATATTTTTCTTACCAGTACCAATTACTTCTCATGGAAATCCCATATGGAGGACGTATTAAGAAGTAAAGGATTGTACCGAATTACCTTGAGAAAATAACAATAACACCATGATGATGACAAGTATGTCAAATTGGTTAATCATAATGACAAAGAACATGGACTAATCAGAATGTCCCTTTCTCTTGATTTAAGGTTTCACCTTCAAGGACTTGATGCCCCCAATAAATCTTGGGAAAAGATTGCATCTGTGTTTCGTAAACACAATATTATTTGATCCCACTAGTTGGAAAATCAGTTAATGACTTTAAGTCCAAGTGATTTTCCTTGCAATGAAGATTGCTTGTCTAAGTTCAAAACACTTAGACTTTTGTGTATAGAATGTGAACTAGATCTGAAGGAAGATCAATGCATATATGTTATTATTGATAAGCTAGATAGTGAATATTATGTTTTTGTATCTACATTTTATGCCACTAGAGAAGCTCTAGGGAGTGCTTATAAAGATCCCTCTCTTGAGTCCTATTTTGATGCTCTAATTCGAGAGGAAGATAAACTTGTGCAATTTGGATTGATCAACACTGCAGGTACATCCAAAAAAGCCTTAATGGTCTATCAGAAAGATAAATCCAAGAATCCCAAGAAGAAACATCCTCACCACAATAACAAGAAAAACAAGGATCTCAAACCCTCTTTGCCAGCCTCTGCTCCTAATGGTGACAAACGAGAAAAATCTAAAAATAAGAAGATTGACAGACACTGTAACATTTGTGGGAAATATGGTCATGTAGATTCCAAATGTTTTAAGAAGATGGAATATTTGGAAGCATTGATGAAGAAGCAAAACATCTTCTTCTAACTCTTCTTATCATGGACATGCACTTTCTGCTTTTGGTTTCTCCTTCAATGCAACTTCTACTTCTTCTTCTTAGGAGTGGCTTATTGATTATGGAGCATCTTATCATATGGCTAGGGATAAAGCCATATTTTCTGCTCTGAATGAATGTAACACCAAGAAAATATTTGTTGGTGACGATATACCTCTTAGTGTTGTAGGGTCTGGAAAATTTTAGGTATATAATGGTCATTTCAATGATGTATTATGTGTTCCAAGTCTTTCCCGCAACCTTCTATCAGTATATCAGATTACTCATTCAGATGAAGGTAAAACCGTAGAGTTTTCACATCACCAAGTTTTAATTAAGGATTTAAAATATGTTAAGCATGTCCTTGCAACTGGAATTGTTGATGATATTACCAGGTTGTACAAGTTTGAAAACTTTGGATCATCATCTTTTCCGTCGGTTTTTGTTGCTCATAGTGATGAATTGAGAAAATTTTGGGATGAGTGGTTTGGTCATCTAAACTATCGATCATTGCAACAACTATGTAATCAACAAATGGTGATTGGTATTCCTCTTGTTTCCTACAAAGATGGTGTTTGTCTTGGTTGTATTCTCGGAAAACATCAGCAAGACAGTTTTGATAAGCGTGCTTCTTGGCACACCTCGACCCCTTTGTAGCTTGTTCACAGTGACTTGTGTGGTCCACTTTCTTCTCCTTCTTTTTCAGGTGTACGTATTTCTTAACTTTCATTGATGATTTTTCCATATGCACTTGGGTTTACTTCTTAAAACTTAAGAGTGAAGTGTTTGACAAAAAAATTTCCTACAAGTCCCTTGTAGAAAAACAATCTAGACAACAACTTCAAAGGCTAAGAACATATAATGGAGGCGAATATGTGAAAAACAATTTTTTCAAGTTGTTTCACTACATAGGGAATCCAAATGCAACACATTATCCCATATACACCACAAAAAAATGGTTTTGTTGAGAGAAATAACCACACATTAAAAGAAATGGCTATTGTATGATCCAATCTAAGGGATTAAGTATAAAGTATTGGGCAGAAGCCATTAACTGTGCAAATTACATGGTAAATCACACTCCCACAAAGGCTCTTAAACATATAACTCTAGAAGAAGCATAGAATAAAATTGAGCCAAAAGTAAGCTACTTCTGTGTATTTGGAAGTGTAGCATGGGATCACATTTCTGATGACAAAATGAAACCTTTACAGCCTAAAAGTGAGAAGTGTAATTTTTTTGTTATTCTAAAGATGTCAAAGGTTACAGACTTCTTCAACCTTATTCAAATGAAAATATCATTCGAAGAGATGTTAAATTTGATGAAAATATCTTGTCATGTAATCCTAATTTAGTGTTTGTGTCATTTTCAGCCTACGATCCATCTTTGGTGTTTGTGCCATATTATGTTCCTACTTTGGTTTCTTCTTCTTTAGATGATGACAATAAGGATGAAAATATTCCACCTCCACCTGCTCACCTTCCTCCAAATGAGTCCATTGAACATGAACTTGCACCAGCACCATCGCTTCCTAGATGGGTTCGTTCAACAGGAGAAGCATCTAGTGATATTTTCGGTGATCCTTCATATCAGTGTCAAAATATTTCTAGTGAGCCTCTTCTCTTTTGGCTCATGTTTCAGAGACTCGTGATCTAGGGAAATTTGCAAAAGATTCAGGTCATCTAGATTGGGATACAACAATGAATGAAGAGTATCATTCTTTAATGGAAAATGATACTTGGTATCTTGTACCTCTTCCAAAAGGAAGAAAACTTTTCAGATGTAAATGGGTCTACAGAACTAAGTATGCATCATATATTAGTGTTAAAAGACACGGGGCTTGATTAGTTGCCAGAGTATTCTCCCAAGTTGAAGGCATTGACTATAATGAAACTTTTTTCCCTTGTAGCCAAAATGAATTCCATCTGCCTTGTTCTAGCCCTTGCGGCCTCACATAAATGGGAGGTCCATCAAATGGATGTCAAATATGTCTTCTCGCATGGGGATTTTCAATAAGAATTCTACATGGAAAAACCACCTGGTTGTGTCTAGAATGACTCCAACCTTGTTTGTCTCCTTAAGAAATATCTTTATAGTATCAAGCAAGCTCCTCAAGCTTGGTAATCCAAAATGGACAACTTTCTTCTTGATATAGTTTTTTCTAGATAGCAATCTGACCCTAATGTCTATACCAAGAAAGTAGGAAGTCATATCATAATCCATGTTCTTTATGTTGATGACCTTATCCTCACTGGTAGTGACCCAAAATATTTAACCCATGTGAAAACCAACCATAAGAAGAAATTTGAAAAGACCRACTTAGGTTATTTGCACTATTTCATTGGCCTCCAAGTTTTGGAAACCAAKGAATTTTTCTTTCCCAATATAAGTATTCTTGTGACCTTCTTCATTGCTTTCACATGGAAGACTGAAAGCCATCCCCTTCTCCCTTMCAGTCTAGAGTCAAACTTATTKCCACTTGTACTTCTCCCAAAGTTGATGCCACTTTGTACCATCAGTTAGTTGGTAGCCTCTTATACTTTACTAATACTCCTCCTAATCTTTCCTTTGTTGTTGGTATTGTTTCCTAKTATATGTAAACACCACATGAAATCCATTGGAAAGMAACTAAAAGGATACTTCGATATGTCCAGGKTATAGTTCATTTCGGGATACATTACAACTCARAGGGGGCTCCTCTATTGGTTGATTTCACTAATTCATATCGGGTCAGCGATCCTCATGATCGAAAWTCTATTGCAAGTTATGTTTTCAGACTCGGTATAGGACCTGTCACTTGGGCCTGTAAGAAACAATAGGCTATTTCTCTTTCTTCACCAGAAGCAGAGTACCAAGCATCAGTTAATGCAAGTCAATAAGCCTTGTGAATTTGATAGATCCTTTCAAATTTTGGATTCCAGCAGCAACATCCGACAACCCTCTGGTGAAAAAATCAAAGTACCATCAATATCACTAAAAACCTAGTTCAACATCAGTGCAGAAAACACATCAAGATACACATTCACTTCATCCAAAAGCTCGTTCATGATCGAGTTACTGAAGTGCTCTTTTTCCCTACAGAATATCAATTTGTTTACATATTCACAAAGTCTCTTACAGAAGCGAAGTTTTCCAAACTTCGATCTATGTTGGGATTTCGGGAAGTTTTCATTAAAGGGGGGATAAGCTCTAATGCCTCCTTCCTTCTCTTATTGTGTCACATTTGTAAATCAGTCAATCCTATTCCAAGTTATTCTTAAGGGGGGATGTTAGGATATTTAGACACTTAGGAGTTAACTAAGATCAAATTGGTCTAATGTGTCGCTAGGTAAAAGTGGGTTTCTTTAATATGCATTAGTACATATTTGTAGTTAGGTAATCTGGCAGTCACAATATGTTCTCGACATAGAGTGATCCAACAATTCATATTCTCCTCAATATTAATGACTACATTGATTTGTGGCTTAGCACCTGATTGGATCATGATCTCTATTTAAAGAGCATGGAGGGTCATTTGTTGATGATTGATTGTGAGAAACTCCATTTTAAATCTCTCTATAATATTTTTCTTTTGCATTAATAAATTGCTCCAAGTGACCATGTTGGATGGGGTTCTAAATGTGTCCCCATAAGGGTTTTACCACGTCAAACATTGGTGTGTTTATCTATGATCTGGTTGCTTGATTGGTTATTGAAGGTATTCATCCTCTGTTGGAATACATGTGTTTTTGAACAATGGTTTCTCCTCCTTTCTAGATTTTTGGGTAAGTGGACACCTTTATCTCCTCTTTTTTCTATAAATTTTGAAGTTTTACAGTTGGTTCTTGGTACCAGTCTAAAAAAGTATGCCCGTGCTTCTCTATTAGGAGACTTGGTCACAATTCTAGAAGATATTTTATATTGGTCTGGTGGTTACAATACTCTGAGATATTTCTTGTTAAATTTGGACCCCTGGATAGTTAGAATTGAAGCTTTTGGTACCATACAGGGACCTGAGTGGTGTTGTGGGTGGTATTTTTCTACAAATATTTTTTTTAGAGGACACGGATTGTTTTTTTTTCAGTTCTCCATCTCTAGCTTTAGCATTGATATACATGATTATTATTTTGGTCACACTGTGTTTATTTCTTGGGAGCTAATAGATTTGTCATTTCCTTTTCAGCCTGACAATTCTAGTATCTTTTTTTACTGTGCCCTATTGTGAAACTTGGAATTTTTCTCTTTCAGATGGATTACAGTGACAATTAAGGAGGCATGAGGATACAATTGAAGGAAATTGAAGTTTGATTCACACAATCCTAAAAAAAATTGAGGAACAAGATAATCATGTAGCTTCTTAGATTGAAACCATTATGGGAACATTGGTGCAACAGAAGGATCAAATAAAAACAGTAGAGGAAAAATGTGCATCGCTTCAGAACATGGTAGTAAATTTGTGTTAAGTATCTATAGATAAGAGTTTGTGTCTATCTACAATAGTGAGACTGATGATCTTGATTACGTTTTGTATGTGCCCAGCACCTAAGGAATGTGCTCTTAATTTTTACTTAAACATAAAGTACAACTTTTTTTTCTTGGAAAAAATGGTAGTAAATTTGCCAAATGGTTAATAATCTAGAACTCCCAACCAAGTTCAATCAGTGAATTCAAATTGCAGGAACCTCATGGAAGAAAATGCAGTGCGTCATCTCCCCAAAAATGAGAATTTGACCATGAAGGTGTTGGTCTTAGCCAAGGAAGAAACAAATGAAATGGTAGTTGACACGCCTTCTACTAAGTTTACATGTTTTATAAAGTAATTTTAAGATTTTCTGTAGAAGTTTTACTATTAGGTATTATTATCATAATATTTGGCACTTGTGCAAAGCCTTTACAAGATGCTCGATAAGTGTAACATATGGAAGTAATTGCCACTATCACTTAAGCAGTTACTTCCCTCATTTTAGTGAAGGATTAAGGTCCAACACAAGGGAGGCTTCAAAATTGTATGAAAAAAGGTGCATGCTCTTCCTTGCTTGGGTCATAATGCATGGATTGTAACAATATAGGAGGATATTGAGATTCATCTTTGATTCTTAAGAACTTCTTCACCTTATCCCTTAAATAAGGAATATTCATTATCTCAGTTAGAGGGACACGTACATTAACCTTTGCTAAGATACCAGCCATATCAATGTTAAAATCTATGTCATTACTCTTAGGCAAGATTGGTTGAGGAGGAGGATTAGAATTCAATGGTGAAGGGGGTCTTGCCTAAGGAGGTTTAGGATCACTAGGAGAGGTTTCAGGTACCTTATTCCTTCTGGGGTAATTTAAGTGCTCTTTCTTCCTAAGTTTCTCCCATGATTCATCATCCATTGGGCTTAAGACTTCTAGCCTAGTTTTCCTAGTAGCTTCATGTTTGCTTCTCTCAAGTTGTTCCAAGATAACATTGTAGTATTCTTGGGATGATATGGTGTAAATAGTATCCAATGTATCAATAAATTTCATGTATTCACAATTATTAGGGTACTCATTGTTACCATTATTATGAAGTCTAGGACACGCATGCTCCCAATGAGGATCACCACAAGGTAAACACCAAGGGATAACTTCTTGATTAACCACATTAGTGGGTGCTATGGTATTAGGAACTATTTTCTCATTAGGGGGCATAGTTTTCCATATTCTATTTCTTCTTTGTCGATTGTTGTTATATGGAGGTCTAGGAGGAACATTTTTTTGTTGAGCTCTCTCTATATTAGTGATTTCGTTCATCATGAGACTTTGATTTTGTGAGAAGTCGGTTACTATTTTATCAAGTATTTGGGCCAATAGTGTCACAGAATCTTGAGCAAGTTCTACATTATGTTAATTTATAGGCTTGGTATCAATCTTAGCACGAGGAGCATGAAAAGGTTCTACCTTAGAAGCTAGGATATTTTGTTCAATCTTAGTAGCTTGATCGTGTGCTTTTCCAAGGGTCTTAAGGGACTTGTCCCTTAGCATAAATCCAAATTTCCCATCAATGGAATTTGTGTATTGAAGAAGGATAGACCCATCCCTCAGACTAATGTCTTCAAAAATTTAATCGAGTAAGTTCTCAAATCTTGTGTAAAATTCTTTTAACAACTAGTTTTCCTTTTTCTTCATTTCATTAAATTGTACTAATAACAACCTAAGATCATCGATGAAAGTGTCATGAATTTCGTCGATCATCAATAAGCTATCGGCATCGACAAAAAATCATAAAAATTCCATGAGCAATAAATAGGATATTTTTGTAATCGTCGATATACTATCGACATTAGTGGAAAATTTTAGGATTTGAGGACAAGTGAAGCAACGCATCTTGACTGATGCCAATGAACCATCAACCAAAAGAGAAATCTCACCCATCTGATCATAGTTCAGGATGAAGCTTCATTGTTGATCCTTCTGCATGAATTTTACCCGCTTTGATGATTGTACAAGTACACGTCACTTTCCATGTCATCAATCCATGTTGCTTTCCATGTCATCATTCCATGTCATGATTCATACATGTCCACGTCACTAACCCTACTTCACCCTTTCCATGTCACCTACCATGTCATTTTCTATGTGACCTACCACATCATTTTTCACATCACTTACCACGTCATTTTCCATGTCATCATATGTATGGTTGATCGATCAGATATCTTACAAAACCCCGATAGAGTTTTCTATAAAAACATGTTGCTAATGCAAGCCTAAATATAAGTATCGATGATCAATATCGAAGGGAATTTAAGTAATATTGAACTAAAATTATAAAGAATTTATCCAATCGTTGATGAGTTATTGACATAGGTGGAAATTTTATGGGTTGGGTAGGATTGGAGTAACATGCATCCTCTAATGTTGATGAAACAATTCTCCATGGAATAAATATTAACCATCCTATCATGAGAAAGAATGGATCCTAACCATTGGTCCTCTAACATGAGTTGTGCTTAAAAAGGTTTTTTTTTTTTTCCATACACAGAAAACATGTTAAACAATTTGTTAATGACAAAAAAATCTTTCATTATTTTTGCAATAGATGACTTATATCGTTGGAAAGGTCTCGTTGAGATATACAACTTTGTACTTATAAGTTTTCCTTGATTATGCACAAATTGTTTTTGATTTTTTAAATAAAGCTATGATATGAAAAAATCTTACTATATTTTCATGATATTTTTTATTATGATCCATGTTTTGAGAATGTATTATATTGTTGGAAAGGTATCATCAATATATATAACTTTTGTATTATAAACTTTCATTTATTTGGCATGGTTTGTTCCAAGTTTTTGAAATAAACGAAATCGGTCTTAGGGAAGTGACTTTAATTTTTCATTTTAAAATCGATGGATTGTTTTATCTAATATATTTTTTAAGAGAAGAGTTTTATATTCCAAATATACATTTCTTATGATCCATGTGTTGACGATAAAAATCACAACGAGGAATTTCGTCCACAAAGTATTGCTAAAGCCTATTATTTAAACTATGCTAATAAGATATAATACTAGTAGGTGGGATCCCCTTGTAGACTGGAGGCTCAGAGATAGCCACATTACACATTTTATGTTGATGTTTCAATGTTTCTTACAAGGTCTTATATGGTTGATGATGCAATCTTGGTTTCGTTTGGACATAATGACAGGTGGATGATGCATTTTATGGGATGTTTTGTTATTCAAAGCTTTAATTTTGTGTTATGATTGGCATATATTTACAGTGTTATGTTTGATCATGTCACCATGATTTATTACATAGATACACTTGCACAAGACATATGTTAGTAACAACATAAAACAAAAGAAATGAGAAAGAGACTTACAAAAAATCCAAAAGAAAGAGCCTATACTATGCTATGTTAGAAGTTATGTGCAATTAAAATGAAAACAAGTTGGTATTAATCCTAACTACAAATGGTTAGTGGCTATGCGATTTGCAATTGAGTTATATTGGGCACATTTGATATATGATCTGGTATGGAAGTTGGCAATGGTTAATATGAATTTTTGGGTGGCGCATTTGGCAAGCAATGTGGTTGCATATTTCAATGGTTTGGAACTAATGACATGGTTAATGTATTAGTGATTGTTGGTTGTCGTGTACTTCCAAATTGAATGAAGAGGAAGATGGAAGCAACGTGGAGTAAATGCACGTCACTCCATACTTCCCCCATCGAGTCGTCACTGTAGTATGGTTATTGTTGCATTTCGTTTTGTTGGTGGTTAAGCTACGAGATCCAAGCCTGGGAAGGAAGTACTCGACCAACTCACCCCTTTTAAATCTATTGGTTATAGGTATGGTTCTTTTCACTCATCCATGAATTTCGCTCTATGTATGAACGGTCGATGGTTCAGTAATTCTTTGGTTTGAGTTTTCATGAGATTGGAAACTGTGTAAATGCATGGTTCTTCTCTCTGGAATGACTGCGTGGTTATTCATTTTGCAAGTAAAAGAATTGGTTGGTTGAGTTGAGCATTCGATGGTTGTTTTGTGTGGTGCAAATCGTGATGGCTCTATGTAATTTTTAAGTGGATATGGATATTATCGTTTTGTGTTTTGTTGGAGGGTTTTGCTATGTTAATCCTTGCTTGCCTCTTCCTCACATTTATGAGGGTAACCATGTCCAGTCATATTCAGGTTGTTAAGTGGTTACGGTGTATGTTTTTCGGACTGCCTTTTGGTCACTGTATATCTTCCAGAGTCATGGTCGTGCATTTATTACATGGTCGTGGGCTTATTTTTATGGTCTTGGCATCATTGTATCTCAGAATTCAGTTATAGGGTGGCCATTATGCCAAGATATATGGTTGTTTGGTGATATAATTTATGCCTCGGGCGAGCATTCCCACTCGCATTTTTATCCATTGATTCAGTCCTTGAGAAATGCACAAAGTATACCTTTGTGTGCTCTGGGGTACTTGTCAGTGTCCAGTGGACATTCATTTCTTCTCCTCTGCATCATTTTCCTACACTACCCGTCATTGAACTATTGCGCCATTGAAAATACCGAGAGTTATAAGGAGCCCTGTGGTTCTACTGTGCTTGTATCGAAGGGTCTCTGCCTATTGGTTGATATGTTTGACCTCCAGTCTCTTTGTGTTTTTTATGACCCAGCGAACTCTTGATTACTCCTTTGTATTCATTGTTACAGAGATCGATTTTAATAATCCCCAACTATTCTCACTCTTGTTGGGCATCTTGTTGACTGTCATAGATTAGTTGAGTGATTATGACAGTTTCTTTGAGTACTTATATTGAACTCGTTTGATTGAGTTGGTTGGAAAATTGTGATCGGGGATGAGTAATAATGTACAGTCAGAGGGATGCCTTTTTTTCCGTTCTAATTTGGATTGATGTGTTCTTGGAGCATGGTGTAAATTGCAAGTTGGTGACTGTTGTGTGTTTCACTAGTCCCGATCAGGATCATGGAAAATTGTTGAAATTATTGACTGGGATTTACTTGTTTCACTGTGTGTCTATTATGGAGGCATCATGCACGTTTTATTTAATTGCATCATCAGTGATAAAGGTCGTGTTTTGTATTATGGTTTCATCGCAAGTTGTATTGGTTAATATCGGGCAAGTATTAGAAGTTTGTTCAGTTTGGAAAAGGGACATGTGTGTATGTTTTATTTGGGTGATTGTGAATTATGGACAGTGTTTGATATTTTATAGTGATATATGATGGATAGAGATGGAGCAATGTGGTTGTGTGTTTCTTTTGATTTTGTTTTAAATGAAAGAAAAGGAAATGAAAGAGACCAAGTTTCTCTTAACAGGATTGTTTAAAGTCATAGTGATTATGAGTATGATTACAGACTGTGTTAATTGAGAAGTTTGAAGAAATTGAATGTGGGACAGTGAACAATTTTGACACACAATAATTGGTTAATTGGTATGGGTGTCTTTTGTATTGGATACAGAGTTTTTTTTTATGGATTACTTAATTTGTTTTATGAACAGTATTTGTTTTTTCCCTACCATTCTCTCACTTTTTCGCACATTGCAAGTCCCCTTGCTTTCCCATATTCACTATCCACGAGTTGTTCTTAAAATTTAATTATATTTTAGTTAAACTATGTATTATAAAAGCTAAAGGATATCACAGGGATGAGTTACAGTGATATATTMTTTTGATTTACGATATAGTTGATTGTTTGATGATTTTTTGAGAAGTAATCATGATCTAMCCCCCTTCATTTTAACAATTTTCACTCAATACAATCCCTCACATATCCCAGAACCCTTATTCACACCCTKCTCATTGACAAGTATTAAACGATTTGTATGGATTGGATTGCATGAGTCTGATGTATTGTTGAGCCAAACTTTGTTTCATATTTAAAGAGATGTCATGTATGGTTGTTGAAGAAACTAGTTGCTAATCAATAATTCATACAGGAATGAGATTTTTCAGCAGAGCTAGCCATGGTCGGGGTAATAAAGGAAGAGGAAATTGGAASAAGGGCCCTAGAAGGCCAAGRTTTTCTATACATTTTGATGCAGACTCACAAGAGTTGAGCTAGCTATTTCAAGCTGGATTTTTTAACTGGATTGGACAAGGAGTGGTCCAACCTAGGCCAGAAAGGCCTCCCTTAAAAGCCCCACATATCCATGGTATCTCAGTTCCCCCTCATGTCTCATTACAACCTGAAGTCCCTAAAAATGGCAGATGGCAAGAGATTGTCCATCCAACAGTCTCCCAACATCGTGGTTGGCCTAACTTGACTCTACCTCCTCCTCCACCTATTAATCAAATTGTCCAAGTTTCCCCTGTCCACTCACCAATTTAGTCTTCCCATGCAAGAAAAAGGTTAAAAACCAAGGCCCACCATGCTCCTGACAAAGGAAAAGTCGTTGTTGCCCCCTCCTCTCCCCCAAATGACTCTGCCAAATTTGTGTCATCCTGCATGCATTTGAGAGATGATTTCTCTCATGTTATCAGTGAGATTAGGCCTAAAGGATCCACACAACCTAAGGTAAATTCAGAGAAATCAAAAGGTCACAGCAGCAACAAGGGGAAGATTGCCTCCTAGAGTGGAAAATATGGGTTTTAAGTGTTTTGATTTATTGATTGTTGAGAACAGTTGACTTCTGAAATTTTGGACAGCACACTATTTTTTTGGATATATGCATAATATATTTTTGGATATAATTTCAATTATCATTGATATAAATTGTCAAATTGTGAGAATGATGATGGGAGCCATAAGGAGGGATTTGATTGATTAACTAGTTGTGTTATGCTTGTTAAAGAACTAAACAGAGTCACAAGGGGTCTCACCTACTAGTTATTATTTATTAAAAACCCTTATTATGATTTTATTACTTTTCCCCCTTAACTAAAAAGTTGGTTGAGTTTTAGTTAACTCAACTAAAGAGATAGTTTAACTTATTCAACTAATTCTGATTGTTTAAAGGAAAAAGGAAAAGGAGGAACAAAGGGAGAATAGAAGGAGAAAGCATACAAAGGTTTTCTCTTTGAGTTTTATTGAGATAATTCAGTTTTCATTCATTCTTTAATTCATTGAAAGTCTAATTATCTTTTATGATAGCAGGGTCCTATTGTAGACAGCAAGATTCAGGGCTGAATTACATCATTCAAACACTCGTTTTCAGAGGTGTTGATCTATCTTTGATAGTCTATGTAGACTTGTTTGTTTGAGAATTAAATTTCATGACTGATAAAGGCTATTGTGCAGAGTTGAGTGGGAAGCAATCTATGGACAGATGATCCAGTTTTTAAAGTTCACCTTTTTACTTTCTGTCAGAAGTCCTTTTGTATGGTTTTCATCGGGGAATTCTAAGTTTGACTTTGGTCCAAACTTCCTCAGGGAATTTTGTAAAGAGAACGAGTCTTTTGATAAATTGGAATGAAATAAACGATTGATTTATGTCTCATCTATGTTGATTATTGACTTGGTGTTTCTAATTCTGTCTCTACATTGGTTTTTGCATTTGTTATATTCAGAAAATTACATAAATATTGAATTTTTCAGCAAACTTTCATTTATAAAAAAAATCAGCCTAAGCACTTGTAACCAATACTTGTGGATTAGGAAACAATTTTCTATGGCTATAAACATAGAGTGATATTCATGTCTATCTTTCTTTAGCCAAGTAAGATCTGAAAATGCTTGAGTAAGATCATTTCATATATTTTCCTCAACATTTATTTGGAGACCATATTGGGGAGATCTTCAATATCTCTCTAGTCGATTTTTATGCTTGATTATTATCGAATACATCTATTTTTCTGATATTGATTCTCTGATTGTTTTATTTCTTAATGATTGTACCTGTTGCAAGGCAGCCTAATATTGAGCTTGGTGTTAGAAATCAGACCAACATTTCTTTAAATTTGTTTAACACCATTTTAGACACTGCTAATACTCGGGCTGAACTTAATCGTTCATGGGCAGAAATTGAACAAGACATAAGTGCCCAAGAACGTTGGGAAGCTAGACGTAGACAGCTTAGGAATCAGCCATAACTTTCTTTTTCCTTCATCTTTGACCTTATTTTCATGTCCTTAGACCCTCATGTTTCTAGGATAAGAAGAGGATTATCACCTGAAATTAGTCCTATCTCTGAAATAGGAAGAAGGAACATTGTGTTATCAACCCAACAAAGTGCTCTGAGGAGAACCTTGTCTGGTTCATCCAGTTCGTCTTTCTCTCCCTTACCTATCATCCACAAGATGGCATCTAGTGGTGGCTCTAGTGGCACTGGAAGTGCTTCCTCCTCTCAGTCTTCAACTTCATCGGTGATTGGTAGCTTATATAGTCACCAAGTCCTTGTCCAATCTACCACAAACCCCACCAAAGTCATTAAAAAGTATGGGCTTTTTCAGTTTGAAGAAGATGTTACAACTACACCATGGAATGTTTCCTCTCCTCTTAACCTAGCACCTGCTACTCGTCCACTTCATAAATTCAAAGAGCATCTTCCTAGGTTTTCAAGGAATAACACTGTCACTACAAATGAACACCTGGTGGCATTTTTTAATGCATGTCACAACATAGCATCCAATGACAATGATACTTGCATGCGCTTATTTGTCAATTCCCTGCAAGGAAAGGCTGCGGTCAATTTCTTTGACCTTCCTCCTAAGATTATGACTACTTGGGAGGAGTTATTCTATTGGTTCAAATCCACCTATGGAAAATCTAAAAGCCCAGTTGAGCAGCTACGGGAATACAATAACATCGCTTATAAGGATGTTGAGACCATCAAGTCCTTCAACTTGTGTTTCACCAAGTTATACAATCAAATCCCTGAACTCATTCGACCTCATAACCAATCCACTTTCATGCATTATCATAATGCATTACCTTCCCCCTATCGTCATAGGCTTGAGGGAAAATCCATTGATAACCTTGGTTCCACTCTGCATAATTGCTTAGATTATGAAGAATAGCTTGAAAGAATAGGTCTTCCTTAAGGGGAATCGGTTAAACAAATAGACATGTCTTCCATGTTACAGCTTGTACAAGACATGAATAATCATATGATAGTGTATGAGCGAAAGAGAAATGTCGCCCCTCTTACCCCTGGAGCTCCATCCTCTTCTGCACCCCCCTTTAGAAATCCAAATGAAAATAATTTTCAGCCTAAAGCTATCATGCCTCGTAGTTGGTGTAAATTTTGCGAGGAACGCCATGAGGAAACCACATATGAAGTAAAGAAGAGTTCCATAGATAAGATCTTTGGTAAAATACCAAAAACTACCATCGTTATCCTAGATTTTGCAGAGCCAGAAGATGTCATGGTCATCAATACTAGGAACAAATCCTACGCTCCCAAAGGAAAATATGATCCTCCCCACAATTATTCTAGCCTGAGATCATCCTCACCAGCTACTATTTTTCAAGTTCCTAAGGTTCCTGATAGTCAAGGAACTACCTCCCCTCTCCCCTCTTCCAAAAACAATATTCTAAATCAGTTGGCCAACATCAAAGCAGATGCAACCCTTCTGGACATGATTTTTGTCCCTGAACAATAGAGGCATCTAAAACAATTCATGGAAGGAAAATATTTCATTGTATTGAACCTCTCTGAAGAGGTTAATGAAGAGGATTTGTCTGTAAATAAAGTAGGTGTACATAACTTTAGATACCCTGTAAAAAATCCCCCTTTTATATTTTTGTAAAGATCATGGATAAGATCGCCCATTTTGCCCCATTGACAGCGGTTCAGGCCCAAGTCTGATGTCGAAGATTATTATAGAAGAGCTAGGCTTGTCTTGTACAAATGAAAATTCCACAAGCATGCTCTCTTATAATAGTCTACAACAAACGACCATAGGTGAAATCAAAGACGTGACCTTGGTTTTGTGCGCACACCCTAAAATAAGGACAACCCTTAATATTCAGGTAATTGATATGCCAGTGAGAAATTACTCAATCATCTTAGGAAGATATTGGAAAGATTTTACAGGTGGATATCTCTCACTCGACGAGACACACTTATTCATTCCTCCAAATGGTAAAAACATCATAGTCCTTAGAGAGGGAAGGGTTTCACCTTGCATAGAAAGTGTTCCACAACCTAATGTGAATTATATCGAAGAGGACCTAGGGGTGTATTCCATCTTTGTCGAGGAGGATAACATCCCCTTGGAACAAATCGACTTAGACGACTGTAAGTGGCACGTGCACTTTGATGGTTCGTGCTCTAATGAAGGAAATGAATTTAGCATCATCTTGTACTCTCCTGTGGGGAAAATTCATAACTTTTCTTATAGGTTGGAGTTTGCTTGCACAAACAATGTCACTGAATTCGAAGCTTTGTTGTTAGGCATTGAAAACGCCTATAATCTGGGTTGTGGTCACCTTACAGTTTTTGGGGATTATGAGCTTGTTGTGAACCTTGTACGTAAGATATACTCTCTTATCAACAAGTTGATGAAACGATACACCCAAAATGTTTGGGCACTTATCTCAAATATTTTATCTTTCAACATTACTCATGTTAAGAGGGAATTGAACTCAATGGTTGATTGGTTAGCTATTTCTGCAGCCTCACCTAATCGACAACTTCTACCACACAGACCTAATTATACTTTTAAATCTCTATATCATCCACAAATCATTGACAATATAGAATCATGGCAGGTCTTCCTTGGCGAAAAGAGAATATGTTCTTTCATTCAAAATGAACCCTATAAGCCCAAGGTAATTATATCCATGGAAGATAACAAGATTCCTAAGGGCTTGAATCCTCTAGAGAGTTCATTTTCATTGAATGATGTAGGAAATAAAGAGAAACATAAGGAAGAGGATTCAAAAAGGAAGATGGGTGAAACCATCTCCTTGAACATTGGAACACCCGAATCTCCAAAGCATGTTAAAATAGGTGCACAATGTTCTGATGAAGAAAGAATGAAGTTTTCCAGACTGCTTTGTGAATTTCAAGATGTTTTTGCTTGGTCTTATGAGGATCTTCATGTTTTTGATCCCGCTCTTATACAGCATGTCATTCCCATCAAGGAAGGCATAGGACCAGTTAGGCAAAAAAAAATACCTATCAACCCTGCACTAGAAGTGACTATTTGAAAGGAGTTGGAGAAACTCCTAAAAGATGGAATCATCTTTCTGGTCAAGTATTCTGAATGGGTTTACAATTTGGTTCTCGTTCAGAAAAAAACTAGTCAGATCAAATTATGTGTTGATTTTTGTGCATTAAATCAGGCTAGTATAAAAGATCACTTTCCTCTCCCTAATATGGAAATGATTTTGCAGCAAGTTGCAGGGTCACAAATGATGTCCTTACTTGACATATTTTTTGGTTACAATCAAATCAAGGTAAAAAGGGCAGAAAAATATAAAACCACCTTTATTACTCGTTGGGTTACCTTTTCTTATGAACGTATGCCTTTTGGCTTATCTAATGCAAGTGCCACTTTTCAAATATCTATGAAAATAGCTTTTGATGATTTGATCGGCAATATCATTCAAATCTACCTTGATGACTTAACTGTGTACTCTAAAAAATGATTAGATCATTTTGGTCATCTTAAAAGAGTTCTCATGTGATGCAGGAAATTTGGCATCTCTCTAAACCCTTATAAGTCCATTTTTGGTGTTACCAAGGGCAAGCTCCTTGGACACATTGTCTCTGATTCGGGAATAAGCATTTATCCTGAAAGGATTGCTACTATCCTTAATCTGCCTACTCTCACTTCCAAGAAGGAGGTTCAAGCTTTTATGGGTGTTATTAACATCATCCGTAGGTTTGTTACCAATTTTGTTGTGATGGTCAAACCAATTCATAATGTGCTTAAGCAAGATCGATCTTTTTCTTGGACAGAGGATGTTGAAGATGCTTTTGTAGGGATAAAGAAAGAAACCAACTCCACACTGGTTTTGGCGAAGTTAGACTTTGAGAAAGAGTTTATGATATATAATAATGCCACAGAGGAAGCATTTTCTACTATCCTCATGCAAAGTGATGACCAAGGTAACGAAAAATCAGTGGCTTAGATGAGTCAAAGTTTGTCTGATGATGAATTTAAATATTCTTTTATTGAAAAACATGCTTTCGCTCTTGTTAAAGTTGTTGAAAAGTTTTTCCACTTCATCTTAGGTAAGAATACGTTGGTAAAAGTCCCTTTACTTGCTGTCAATTTTTTCTCTCACAAACTTATCTTTCAGGGAAGCTTGCACATTGGCTTGCCAAGATTCGAGAGCATGATTTAAATATCATGACTTCTACCACTATCAAGGGATGTGACTTAGCCCTTCACTTAGCTTAGCATGTTGAAAATAGTGAATAAAGTGATGAACGGGATAGTTCCCTATCATCACTATTCTACATTGATAATCAGATCCTTCATGTGTCTGAACATCCTTGGTATAAGAATATGCTTTACTATTTACAAAACCATATATGTCCAGACAACTTAGACACTCATCAAAGGAGAAGGCTCTGTCTTGAATCTGCTAGATACATCATTATAGGAGACTTCTTGTTTCAAAGATCTACTGATGGTATGTTGCTTCGTTGTGTAAACAATTAGGAAGCACAAAAACTATTGCAAGAAACTCATGGTTCTTCAAACTTTGTCATTCATGTAGGAGGTCATTTTTCTGCTAAAACCATTTCTTTCAAGATTATTAGAAAGGGATATTATTGGCCTTCAATCTTTCATGACTCTTATGTTTTTTTGAGATCTTGTGACAAGTGCCAAAAATTTGTTGGGAAAGAACGCCTTTCAGCCATATCGTTACAACCTGTCCTCCCGGACTTTCCTTTTTCAAAGTGGGGATTGGATTTTATTGGTCCTATTAATCCTCCATCTTTAGCAAGACAAGTCTTTATTTTGATAGCCACAGACTATTTTACAAAATGGGTTGAAGCAGTCCCGCTTAAGCATTTGACAAATGATCAAGTGATTTCTTTCCTTGAAAATAACATATTTTCTAGATTTGGTCTTCCATTGGAAATTATTACAGACGATGGTCCCACTTTTATTTTTGCTAAGATGACCCAATTTTTAGCTAAGTTGGGTGTTAAACATTTCACCTCATCAACTTATTATCCCCAAGGAAATGGGCAGGCTGAGTCTACCAACAAGAATCTGGTGAGAATCGTCAAAAGCCTCATCGAAGATAAGCCTCGTCAATGGAACACTCTCCTCACTTACTCACTTTGGGAAGATCGAACTATCGCCAAGGTGAGCATTGGTTTCACTCCTTTCCAGCTTGTTTATGGTCAAGAAGCCATTATGCCTACTGAGATGGAACTTTCCTCCTTAAGCTTAATGTTACAAATAGAAGAATTAATGCTTCTGATGTTTCACAAAGGATGAATGCACTCCTAGATTTAGAGGAGCAAAGAATGTTTGCCTTGAATAATTGTTAGCGATATTTCCTGTAGAGGGGATTAGATAGCAAAAGAAGGGGTCAAAAAACCATTTGTCCTAAGTTTTGGGCGATAATGCGCCCATGGTAAACAACGAGCAAGTTCAAGCGGTCCAGATTCGCGCGCCCGGATCAACGGCACGCGTTGGATTGCGGACCCCCCTCGCCTTTCTACCTTTAAGCGGAGGGGGGGGTCCGGAATCGGGGGTGCACCTCTCCAACGGCTTAGATCAGCGCGCCCAGATCAACGGTGATGAAGACCATTCCGGACCCCCCCCCCGCCTTTCTACTTTTAAGCGGAAGGGGGGGGTCCGGAATCACATGTGCAGCTTCCCAACGGCCACGATCGAAGCGCCCAGATCAACGGCAATCGCACGACCCGCATCATCCTCAGCTGCTCTGTGCTTAAGTGCGCATGGGCCCCTCTCCCGTCATATCATTTTCCAACCACCTTTCTCCTGCTGACATGTGTCATCCTTCCACCTCTTTTCTATGGTCCACGTAGTCTTCTGTTTTCTCATCATCCATATATCGTTTGCCACGTGTCTCCCTCTCCTCCACATCAGCCTCCCCTTAAATGTTCCCATCACATCGATCCTTCCACCTCCTTCTCTTGTCGCATCTTGCCATGTGTCCCCCCTTGTAATCTCTCTCTCCCCGCTGTCGTGGCCCCATTACTTCATTCCTGTGTCCCACCTTCTGCGTTGTTCTCCCCGCATACCCTTTGAGCCGGTCGGTTGTTCCAGGTGGCTGCATGGGATGCCCTCCACATCTCGAAATGCTGAGCTGGCCAGGCCGTTCTCAATCCCAAGAAGCAGTTATTGAAGCAGTTGGTGGTGGTTAGATATTGCCTCCGCCTTAATGGGAAAGCACGGCCATGAATTTAAGGCACGTCGATTCACCGTTGGAACTGTCAAACAATTAATATTGCGTCTGACATAAGTTGCACGATCTTTCATATGTTGACCATCAGAAGCCATGCAGATGCAAAGCTTTCAATGCATTTTCTCGGTTCCGCTGTTGTTGTTGTTTTTGAGTATATGTAGGCATTTTTTCCATTTTTGTATCCATCGATGGTAGAGCTAAGCTCCCGACTGTAAAGTTTCAGCAAATACTCTGGTTTCTTGGTTATGCCTCTGTGTTTGAGACTTCTTGGTTTATAACAAACAGTTTTTCTTTTCCATCTTTATTTCATCTTTTGTTGGAGGGTTCACAGTTGAAGGATTCACGTGGACTTAACAATCTTGTTGCGATAAAGGATTTGTTGTGGCATTATTGTGAGCTCTGGTATTTGTGTTTGAATGTAAAAGGATTTTGTGTTTGAATGCATTTCTTCTTCAGTCTGTTACAAACCGGATGTCTGTGATAGACCTTGCACCCTTCTTGCGTAAGTCTTCCACCTACTCACCCTTTTACTATGACTCACTGTTTGGAGTTTATAAAGACCTCACTCGTTCATGCATGCCTGGTTTGGTTTCTGAGTTGATACGATGTTGTTCCGAGTTTCCCTCCATTTGATCACCTTTTAAAAAAATCGTGACATTAAACGGATGGGCGTCGGGCTCTGCTCTTGCTAGCAATCCAGGAGTGACCTCCGAACGCCAACATTTCTAGCGTTGTTGCCGGGGACGATGTTGAATATATTCCCTGGGATTGAACGACAAAGATCAACTGATTTCTGAAGGTGCATCAGATATCAGAACTAGAAGATTGCTACTGTGCACCTGGCGACTCCACTGTGACGACTCCGCTGGGGAGAACCTGTTCTATCAACTGTGGCTTCGAGAGGCAGACATACGAGGTCTAACCCACACTTGCCTTTAGCCACACTAGAAGCGGACTTGGAAGCGGTGCACAGAAAGGGAAAGAGCTCTACAAAAGGTGTTTCCATTGCTGAAAAAGGTAATACGCCATCCCCTTCTGTGAAAACTCCATTTTCTGATTTTCAGCTTCCTAGTCGTACTTCCTCTGAGGTTTCCTGTTTTCTGAACTTCGAGAGTGTTCCTGCTAAGTTTTCTCCTCCTGGTCTAGTATCAGAGGGAGAGATCCTTGTCACTTCCTCCTCAGGAGGTTTCACCACTCCTCCTTTGATTACTACTATTGCGCAGAGAGAAACACATGTACACTCAAGTCCCTTAGACTTCTCTCTGTTTTCCCCGTCATCTCCTGTGAGGACTTCTTTTCCTGCCTCACCTGTTCACACTCCATCTCCTCTGAGTTCTCCTCCACTCAACG